>CAUYQV010069572.1:0-53510 GCA_963574575.1 Galagoides demidoff
GTAGTCCCAGCTACTTGGGAGCCAGAGGCAGGAGACTCGCTTGAGCCCAGGAGTTGGAGGTTGCTATGAGCTGTGATGCCATGGCACTCTACCCAGGGGGATAGCTTGAGGCTCCATCTCAAAAAAAAAAAAAAAAAGAAATAGGCCTTTGGGATGAGCAGAGTCCTCCTAATTCTGTTTCTCAGAAACCACAGAGCCCAAGTTGTTGCTGGAGAAAGACAGATCTTTTCCCAAGACCAAATGCATTAGGATGAAAAGCAAAGATTCCCCTTGGCAAGCCATTGGCCAACTCTCACCTTCTAAACGTATCTGAGATGTTTCTTGGAAACAAACTATTAAAACTTCTTCCCTTTACGTCGTCTCATCACCAGAGGATGCCATGACCTGGGAGTTTTTGGTAAGAAAAAACTTTATAGACATAGTAGGGAAATAGGGATGAGGGCTGCTGAGCTGTGGAAGAAACTCCAGCTCGAAATGAGAACTCCAGGTGCGCTGTTAGCTCCACTCTGCCAATGTCTGTCCAGTGGTATCTCCTCCCAGGAGCAAAGGGAGCACAGTCATGACACCTGCTACCACACAGGAAACTGTGTATATCCCAGGTGGGTCGATTGTTACATGGTGAAATGAGGATAAGGAATCAAAACTCCTAGGCCAAGGGAGGAGTGATTCATTCCCCCCAAAGGAATCAGAAGGGTCACAGGTAATTGTGTGAAAGATATGGGGCCCAAATATCTTAGTCTCTGGACTGGATTTGTGCTCAGCAAATTCACTTCAGCTCTATAAGCCTCAGTTTCCTAAACCTTAAAAAGAATTCTTAGGGACTATAGAATTATTCTTTGGATTTGATGACCTCAATGAAGTGTTTAGAGCACCTGCAGCACCTGTCTCACATGTTAACCACGGTCATTAGTATCTCCCAGAACACCCAGTACTGTACTCTCCCCACCACCACCACCAAAATTAGTGACTGGCTGGCAGGAGCTCTGCAGTTTTGAATCCCAGAGGCACCACAAATGCTGTATTCTCTGTCTTTTCTCCTCTTTCCAGTTGCTTAACCCAGATTATTCTGTTTATGGACCAACACCCACATTGCTTCTTCCAGAAGTCTTTCCTGAATACCCCCAGCCTGGGCTAAGAGGTTCCTCTCTGGAGTCCCACACCAACTCTATCATAGCACTTATTACATTGTGTCCCATCCAGGAGCCAACTTATCTGCTGTTTTATGGGGCTGTGATCAGCCAGGAGAGTTCTGTATCTTTGGCATCCAGCGGTATCAGCATGCCTGGCATGTGGTAGATACTCTAGAAGGAAGATTTGCTTGGTGAGGGAGTGAATGAATGAATGAGATGCCTGAGAAAATGCATTCTTGGTGTGAGAGGAAAATAGGACTGCTGAGCGACCTCTCTGAGCTCTAGATCTTGGGGAAGTCACTTGGCCACTACATGTAGATGGTCTTCTCTGTAACGTCAAAAACAATGCTGACCTAATTGGCATTGCCAAGGCCCTTTTGAACGACTAATAATTGATCTGAAAGATCAAGGACACCTGCTCAGTCTCTTCAGCTCTGTAGACAGAGAGGTCCCTGCAGAGCAGAACTGGGCCCTGCTGTCACAACATCAGCCTCCAAATTCCTTGCTGTTATTTTCTTCCACACCTTTAAGTCAACTTTGGAGGAGCTGATTGCAAAATTGGAAGTAGGTTTCAGGGTCGCTAGATATTCATGGCAATGGATTCTCATAAAACAGAAAGAAAGAAATAGTTACAGATCCTTTTAATCTGCCTCTCACCAGCATTTCTTTGCTACAAAGTTCTGCAGGTCTAGGCTGGGGCGCTGGAATTTAGGTCAATGACATTCATGCTGCCTCTTAGAACAAAATCTTTCTGCAGCAAGTGCACGATTTCCTGTTATGACTGTGGATCCCGCCAGCAGCACCAGTGTAGTGAGTGTAGAGGCGTCCATCCTGTTTGTCTGTAATTCTTAACAATGGGCTTTTGGGGAAGGAGGGCCCGACACTGCAAACGCTCTGATGAGCTGCACAGAGCATGCGATGCCACCTGAATAATGCATGCCCACTTTGTGTGTGTACCCAACGCGGGCCTGAATGCAGGGGAATGCCGAAGGCTTTGAAGCACCTGCTCTCAGCAGCTCCAATGACAGCCCAAGAGTCCAGATAAGATCTGAGCTCTGCCTCCCCCCACCACCCCTCTCTCTATGCTGCCCCCATTTCCCTTTTTGCATTTAAAATAAGCTCTGAGACTAAGCTACCGAGAGATTCTGTCAAAGAAGCAGCTTTTTTGTGTGTGGCTCACTGAGTCCCTTCCTGTCTGGCCCCACCCTAGTTTAGGGCCTTCTCACAGTGGGTGCAGGAACGGCAATGGTGGCCTCCCAAATGATCGCCCCACTGGTCCTCACTCTGGCCCTCCAAGCCCAAGCCACCCTTCTTAGGGAGAGAGCTAGAAGGAACTTTCTAAGAATAAAATGGTCACTTGTGCAGATGCAACCTGAAAGGCACACAGCGTAGATTTCAGGGCACACTCATCCCTCCTTGCTGAATGCCCCCACAGGGAGTGGCCCCTGTCGTTTTTGTCATGTCCAAACTTCTTAGCATGGCACAGAAAGCCTCCCATAGTCTGGCCCCTACTCTTCCCTTGCCCCTGTCCCGGGGCAAGGCCCCTGTGCTCCAGTTGTTTCTCCGAACAACTTGTCCTTCCTGGCCCCCTTGAATTTCACACCCAGGCACCTTTGCGTTTCTTGTCCTTTCTGTCAGCCCTAGGAGCCACGGCAGCCACAGCAGTACAAGAGAGGTCGACGCTCATAGCTGAGGGGTCTGTTCTAGGCACCCTACATGCATTCTTTTTCTTAAACCTAAGAACAGCACAGTGAGTTATACATGTCTTATCTCCATCAAGAGAAGAAGACACTGAGGCTTAAGGTAATAAAACGATTCCTCCAAGATTGCACGATTGCAAAGTCCGCAGACAGAGGGTTCAAACCCACGCCCATCATTAGCCACAATATCACACTGACACTCACACGTGGCTGCCTCACCCGATCCCTACCTAATGTTAAAGACAGCCAAAGCTCCAACCACTCTGAAATGCCATTTTTGAAATACAAAGGTCATCCAAGTCCACGTTCTCCACTTCTCAGTTCTCCCTCTCCTCTCCCCTGCCCCACCTGGGTTATTCTTCCTCGCCACGGACACAGCTTTGACCATCTTGAAATCCTCATTGCTTCAGGAAATCTTTCAAAATGTCCAAGACACAGGCCACCTTTCACTCACACACGTTTGCAGCGTCTTGTCCATATGGCAGTGACCCCCACTGTCAGCTACTTACAGGTCTGCTTTATAACCGTATTACAAATGCACACACGGTTCTCATCATACGGTACTGAATTCATAGACAACTTTTGCTAAAATGTGTGTAAGGCATGAAAAGTGAAAATACAATAGAACCACCTGTGTCACCCAATTCAGAATTGGAACCTTATTCTCCCTCACCCCCACGATCGGCTCCTTTCTTTACACTTTCAGTGGAACAATGCTTGTGTCTTTTGGTTTCACATAATCTCGATTCTTTATAGCTTTACCACTTGTTCGTATTCCTAACAATTATTGTTTAGAGTTTCACGTGTCTAAACTTAATATAAATGAAATCACTCTGGAAGGAGTCTCTTGACAGCGTGAGCTATTTTGCAGTTGTTGTTGCTTGTTTGTTTTGGATTTTGGGCTCAATATTAGGTTTCCAAGATGTATCCACGTTGCGGTATGTACCTGTGCTTTGTTTATTTTCACAGCTGAACAATATTCTATTGTGCGATTATGCCAGAGTGTACTCACATGTCCTAATGCTGGTATACATTTGGGCTGTTTCCAGGGTTTTGCTGATTATTGTACGTGTCTCCAGATGTGCGTGTGTGGGAGATTCTCTGGGGTGTACACCTGAGGGAGGAAGTCCTGGAATAAAGGATCTGTGCATTTTCAGAGTTCCTAGACAACGGCAAACCGTTTCCAAAGTGATCATACCAATTTGCCCACTCCTGAGAAATGTAAGAGAGTCTCCCTCGCTCCCTATCCATGCCAAAACTTATTATTGTTAGATGTTATAATTTTTGCCCATCTGGGAAGTATGAAATAGTAACTCATCATGGTTTTAATTTTCATTTTCGCCTTTACCCATGAGTTTGCATACCTCTTCCTCTGTCACTGGGCCTTTGAGTTTCTTGTTTTTCTCACCTGTTTAAATCTTCTGCCCATTTTTCTATTAGGTCACTTGCATTTTGCCGATTGATCTGTGGACATCCTTTATCCTGTACACGAACCATTTTTCAATAGTATGCATTATAAATATGGTTTCCATTTTTAAAGTTTACATTCTCCTTTACTTTTCTGTCTTTTGAATTTATCAACCTTATCCTTTCTGGGTTTTTCTTGTTGTGCCATGTTTAAGAAATCTTTCTTCACATAAATCCAATGATAGGTTATCCTATATTATCTTTTATTATTTTCCCCATTTTGCTTTTCACATACAGGTATTTTTTAACCTTAAACGTATTTTTTAATATATTGCTAGGTATGTTTTATTTCATATGGACAACAAATTTTCCTATACCATGTCTTAAAAAATTCATTCTTTTGCTACTGACCTGTAATACCATGTCCACTTGTAACTTAGATACACACATATGCTCAATTTCTGGCTCAGTCTGTTACACTGGCTTGTTTGTATAATCCGGGAACAACATCACACTTAATTGCTAGCATTCAAGTAATTATCGGTATCTGTCAAAGTCAGGTAACCAACCTTGTTTTTCTCATTCAGGACAGTCTCACTTTCCAGTCATTTGCAATTCCATATGGATTTTAGAATATATCAGTTTCCATATACAGATCCACACGCCTACAAAGGTTATTGGGATAGTGTTTGAATGACAATAAACCTACAGATCAACTTGAAGAGAATTGTCATATGTGTCATACTGAACATTCCAATCCATACCTCTGCATTATCTTAATTTCTATAGGTCTTTAAAGTCTCATAATAACTGCCTTTTCCCCTTGAATTTTCATCATAAGAAACCTGAAGATATTAAGTTCTTTTGCTAGATACAGTTCAAAGTTTCACATGTTTTCTTTATTAGCCATATGTTTATTTAAATTACATTATCTGTGCATTATCTGTGTATAAAACTATGGTTGCTTTTTTGTAGACTTACTATTTGGGGTCCTGAAAACTTCCTAAACTCTCCTACTAACTCAAATGATTTATCTCTAGAGTCTTTTGAGTTTTCCATATAGGCAATTATTTTATTCATGAAAGATGCCAGTAATGTTACTTCCTTTTGAAACCTTGTAACTTGCCTATTTTGTAGGTTAGGTTCTAATAACTTACCTTATCTGATTTCTTGTCTTCTTCTTGATTGATCGATTATTTGTCGTTTGATCTTTTCTGCCTCCTAGTTATAAATAATATTTCCTTTCTCTTAATAGATAACATAAGAAGTGTTGAGATTTACAGGGTTGGATAATGAAGTTCAAGAACTCATCCTAGAAAAAGTGTCATACACTTCATTGTTGAATATCACTACCGTCACCTTTGAGGAACTCCCCTTGGAAAGCTGTGCACTGATGCCAGTACCTAGTCCACACTTTAAAGCCACTTTGGAACTCTTTTTCTGGAAGAGCCATCAGAGGTCTGACATATGAGGTCTGATAATTATGTATGAGAATTTGTCCTAGCAAAAGTGCTACACACCTCATTACTGAAAACCACTATGATCAATAGTGATGGCCAATAGGAATCCTTTGAAGGTGACCCTACCAATATTCAGCAATGAGATGTGTAGCACATATTTAAACTATGCAATCTGGTAAGTTCAGATACATGCATACACTCATGAAACGATCATGACACTCGAGAGAGAGCCTGGCCACCAACTCCAAGTTTCATCATCGAATCTTCCCCTCCTGTTCTCTCTTGTACCCTCCTTCCCAGGCTACTGCTAATCTGTTTTTTGTCACCTTAGATTAATTTGCTAAAAATACTTATTCGGTGGGTCAGATAATTTCAATTGTCTTCTTTTAATTCTAATGTTTATTGTTTTTGCTAGATCTTAATAATAATATCTTCTTTATTATTTATATTTTGTAACATTTTTAAGATGTGGATAAATTTTTAGGGTATCTTTTTCTAGAGGAATTCCTGAAAGCCATTGTTGAAAATGGTTTCCTCCAAAGAGAATTTGTGCCTGCTCTTGCCTGGTGCCTGCATGTAGAATCAGCCTGTAGCCGTCTTATATTATATTCCAAGAGATTTTTCAGTATTACAATCCATTTACATCAAGGCAATGTTCCCTGAAGTCCTTGGGAAAGCAAGTTCAAGTCCAGTTCGTTCTTGCACTGAGATTGTAGATATTTTGGATCCCTGCTTGCTGTGCCTGTGGACACACCACAAGTCTTCCCTTTCATCTTAAATCTGCTGAAACTTGATGTGGCCTTGAGAATTGAGCTCCCCTCCTCCTGGTTTGCAATGGTACTCAGGACAAAATGGGACACTGGTGTTCTGTTTATCTCTTTGAGTTCCCCTTGTCACTTAAGTTTTGTCATCTGAACATTTCTTTTCATTATTTCAGTTTTACTTTTTGATTTTTACTAATTTTAAACATATTTTTTTAATATCTAAGAGTTCCATAGTTTTAGCTCTTACGTTTAAGTTTTTTATTTTTAATTTGCTAGGTAGAGCCCCTCTTGTAGTTATGTCTTGCTTCCAGAAGGTTTGCCATACACCCCTACACTGTGCCCATTCAGTGGGAGCATCCCAGATCTCCTCTTTTCTCCCCTTCTCTTGTTCCCCTTCCTCTCACTTGAATTGAAATGAGTTTTTCTCCTATGTGGGTGTGAATTAGATCATCTACTGGCTTCATATTAGTATTGAGTACATTGGATGTTTGCTTTTCCATTCTTGTGATACTTTGCTCAAAAGAATGTGCTTCAACTTCATCCAGGTTATTGCAAAAGATGTGAAGTCTCCATCTTTTTTATGGCTGAATAGTATTCCATGGTATGCACATACCACAGTTTGTTAATCCATTCCTGAGTTGATGGGCATTTAGGTTATTTCCATGTCTTGGTGATTGTAAATTAAGCTGCAATAAACAATCCAGTACATAAGTTCTTCTGATAAAATGATTTTTTTTTCTTCTGGGTAGATGTCTAGTAGTGGGATTGCAGGGTCAAGTGGGAAGTCTAATTTGAGTTCTTTGAGGATTCACCATACTTCTTTCCAAAGAGGCTGTATTAGTTTGCAGTCCCACAAACACTATAAAAATGTTCCCCTCTCCATAATATCTGTGGCAACATCTGAAACTTTGAGATTTAGTGATGTGAGTAATTTTACTGAGGTTAGATGATATCCCTAGGTGGTTTTGATTTGCACTTCTCTGATGATTAGGGATGACAAGCATTTTTTCATATTTTTTTAGCCCATCGTCTGTTTTCTTTAAAGACGGTTCTGTTCATGTCTCTTGCCCAGTTATTGATGGGATTGTTGGCTCTATTTCTATTGATTAATTTGAGTTTTGAACAATCTTTACATTCTCCTCAGTGTTTTTGTACAATACAGCATCTCTTTTTGTTTGCATCAGTGTGTCTTCCTTCCCCACACAGTTAGAAGTGGAAGTTGGCTCTGTTGCAATATTTCTTACACATACTTCTCCATAGTAATTTTCTAGAATGAACTTTCAGAAATTGTGTAATCCAAAAGGACTTTAACACAAGGAGAAAGTAAATCCACAGATGTCTAGAAAAATCTCTGTTTCGGCATCTCTGTACTAGACACTCTGTTTACTAATCCATGTGTTAGAATTTCATTTGGGTTTGCTTTGTTTTTATTTTAATCTAACTACTAAATATATATACATATATGTATGTATATATATATATATATATATATATATATGTACATGAAGTATTCAAATATTTAAAAAGAAGGACATCAGTGTTCCACCTTGAGCAGCACATCCCACATCCCCCATCCTTGGATTGAATCTACTCATGATGTCTTAGTGCTTCTATGCTCTATAATTATTCTCCATTAGTACAAAAAAATATGATCAAAATTTTTATCAGCAATGGGATTACACAGCTTGGATATCTATGCTCAACAAGTTTAGCCACTGGCTAAACCAGCAGGCTTGATTTTACTGTGACATCAAAAAGTCCCTTACTCTCAAACTCCATTAATCACAATAGAAGTAAAAATAGTTCACATTTATTGAAGGTTTACCCCAAAGGCCAGACACTAGAAGTTTAAAGTGCACTAATACATGTAATCATCATAGCAATCCTATCATTATCTCCAATTTCAGATGAGGAAACTAAGGCACAGAAAGGATACTTATTTAAATTCATAAATTCTTGCAAATGGCAGATCCAGGATTCACATCTAGACCATCACGTCCTAATAACTGTGCTTTTAACCACCATATATATATGTGTATATATATGTGTGTGTGTGTGTGTGTGTGTGTGTGTATATATATATTTTTTTTTTTAAGAAACAGATTTCCACTTTATTGTGCTTGGTAGAGTGCTATGGCATCACAGCTCACAGGAACCTCCAAGTCCTGGGTTTAGGTGATTCTCTTGCCTCAGCCTCCCAAGTAGCTGGGACTACAGGCATCCACCACAATGCCCGGTATTTTTTTGTTGCAGTTTGGCCGGGGCCAGGTTTGAACCCGCCACCCTCAGTATATGGGGCCAGCGCCCTACTCACTGAGCCACAGGCACCGCCAGAACCACCATATAATTTTTACTGTTATTTCCCAATCTGATTTGTAAAATCTGGTTTTTATTTACCTATTCAGCCTCATTGAAGCTGATCACTTCTAAAAATATCTTAATACCATGCAGTTGTACTTGTATTAACTACAATGCTTGATATTTGCCAAACACTTTTATTTCAAAACCTAGAATTGAAACTATGCCACAATCTTCAAGGTAGTTTAATGACCTTATTTTCAAAGACAAAGGCTAAAACTTGAAAAGGTGAAGTAACTTATCCGAGTTTGAGAACTGTAATTCAGCAAAGGCACAGAGGCCTGAAATAGCATGATATGTGACAAGTGCAACTCATTTTACCTTACTGAGGACAAGATGTGAAGCAGAGAATGCAAATAAAATTGAAGACCCAAGCAAGGACCGGGTCCTATTAAGGCAGTGGTTCTCAACCTGTGGTTCACAACTCACAGGAACTGAATTAAAGGGCCACAGCATTAAGAAGGTTGAGAACCACTGCAATGGGCTTGGCCTTTTTCCCAGAGGTCACCAAGAACCAAAGAGAGATTATAAGCAGTAAAATATATATACAGAATCATGAATATGATAAAAGCAAATGTTTATTTAAAAAGAGAAAGAAGGGATGTTGGAGTGAGCCCCACGAGTGAGTGGCTGTCGTTACATGTTGTCAACTTTATGGTCAATGGTCCAAACAGGAATGAGGCAGAGAAGAACAGGGTGTTTCATGGTGACTTTTTCTATTTTCCTGTTATTTTGTCATTTTGGCAGCAGTGTATGGAGCACATGAATTAAGACATATAAGATGAAGCTATTATATAGAAAAATTATTATTTAATAGTTTATTTGAGAATTATTTCAGAGATGAAATTAACAGATTTAGAGAGTGAGGGTTTCAAGGAGAAGGCAGGCCAAGGTCAATGGTCTTGTTTTGACTTGTGGGGCTGCTCAGATGGGTGGAGGACAGTGGGGAAGCAGGTAGGGAATTGAGGATCGAGGTTGCATTTGATTTGTCCAAAGAGCATCCACAACAAAGAAACCTAGTAGGTTCTTTGAGTCAGGAGCTCAGGGAAATGCATAGGCACGGGTCTAGGATTGATCTGCATTCGTGTAGTGCAGAATGCCTTCACCATACCCTGTAAGTAGAGAAGCTGGGCTGGCAGTGCATCCGCAGAGACTGGACAGAGGCTGGCAGGGGACGCAAGCCCCAACAATGATAAAGAATAGTCAAAGAAGTGGAAAGAAACCAGTGAGGAGTCTCATGGAAGAGAAGGGAGAAGGAATTCAGCAGAAGGATGTCCAATAGTACCAAGTGCCCCCAGAGTCCGTTTAAGTTGGCCACTGAAATGTGTCCAGTGGACCTTGGTGACTTTGATGAGAACCATTTCACTGCATGCCTATAGCTCTGTTCATAAGACAATAGTGATCTCCAAAGAGGTATTCATTCAATGATGTGCTCATGAAAGAAAGATCCTCTATTAATTATCTATTGCTGTGCCACAAATTGCCAGGCATTTAGTGGTCTAAAGCAATACACATGTATTATCTCACAGTTTCTGTGGGTCAGCAGTTTGAGCACAGCTTAGCTGGGTCCTCTGCTTCAGGGTCTCCCAAAGTGTCGGCCAGGCTGTGGTCTCATCTGAGGCTTGACTGGAGAAAGGTATCCCACCAAGCCCATACGGTGGTTGAGAACAGCCAGTTCCCTGAAAACAGTGAGCCTCAGTTTTTTTTGATGTCTGCTTGAGGCTGCCCTCTGTTCCTGCCATGTGGCCAACTTTGTAAGCTTTAAACCTCTGCAAAGCCATGAAGGAAGAGAGTGTCTCTCAGCAAACCAGATAACTTGTGTATTATGATACTCAAATGCAAGGATGTCCAATCAGCAGCCTGCAGGCTGCATGTTGGTTTTGTGAGAACTTTTCTTACTTTTCTTTGGTGTCAGATGTCACAAACTATATGGCACAGAACCTTTTTTAATTGATCAGTTTTTGTTAGTACTTTCGTCCCAAGACAACTCTTCTTCCAATATGCAGCAGAGAGAAAAAAAAAAAAAAGGTTGGACACCCCTGTACAGAAGTGCTGTCTTGCCAGCTTTCTTGTTTATTCTTACTTAGAAATAAGTCAAATTCTATGACTTTCTTCTAACCCGGTGACTCTCTTTGAAGGTGTATTCCTTCCCATCCATACTCAAGGGGAGAAAATCACTCAGGTATGTGCACACAGGAAACAGGAATCGTGGGGTCCACCTTACAGTCTGCATGCTGGGGCCCCCTTTCCACATTTACCATACTGCCTTACATATGCCCCTGTCAGCTGTTGGTCTTTCAAGACCAATTGGTGTCCTTGTTTGTTTGTTTCTGGAACTCAGTCACTGCCCAAATGTGCCTCTAATGTGAAACTCAATTTTTTACTAGATTTTAAAATATCTTCAATTATCCCCTCATGACCATGAGAGATACATACTCCCACTTCCAACCTGGCTACCTCTGGGCACATTTCACATTTCTGAACTTTAGTTCCTTCTCTCAGGTAGGCAGTGATAGTCTCGACATTATAGGGATATTGCCAGATTATGGAATGAATCATAGTAATTCATGTAAATTGAATTAGCACAGTGCCTGGTCCATAGAACATGTTCCATGTCACCCTTCTCTGCTAATAAGAGAATAAAAATTAATGAAAAGCAAAATGGATGTTATGTTTATCCCCGTGGAATGTTATTTCAGAAGGAAAAAAAAGCCATGAACATGGAAGATTAATGGTGATTACCCACAGCCATGTGACTTAGGGGGAGAAAAATGTGCAATGCAATCTAAGAATTTAAATGTTAACAAATGCTGCAGGCTTAACCATGAAGTTCTTCAACTGGATTTTCCCCTTCAACTATGTGTATTATTAAATACTGTTTTTAGGTTGAGTTCCTTCAGGCTGGCATGCAAGTGGGACGTTTTGGCCATTTTTAAATTAAAACTCTGTTTTTCTTAATGAAGTTCAAGGTGAAGATGCTGAAAAATAAGGGATTTGGGGCCATCTCTATCTGTTAAGCCCCAACGAATCTGTCTGGATGATAGAAACACATAAGAAGGAGATTTTATTGTGATGCAGGACATTTATGGACCCAATTTCATTTGTTTCTATAAATGTATATGTAAAGAACAGGCCTGGAAGGTGTATGTCCAGATTAGATGAAAACCAATCTTCAATACACATGTAGCATTGACTAATGATGGAAGACATATTAAAATCCAAAGAAAAAATGAATTTTGCATTAGAAACCAAAGATGGCGCCAGTGGTAGTTCTGTGATCCCGTCTATCTTCAGGGTAGACTGAAGATCTACTACTGTATATCAGTCTTAATTATTCTACATTTATGGCTTATAATTAATGTTAACAAGAAATATTAAGGCCAGGGTTCTCAAATGGTAGTGTATGGAATACCTGAAGTAAAGGAAAAATATCTTTACGATGGGGTCCTCAAAGTCATACGCACAATGGTTATTGTTATTTTCATTTTTATTTAGTTCCAAGAAACTTATGCACAAAAGATACTTTTTTTAATCACTCCTACAACTAAGCTTTGATTCATCACTTTCCATTTCTCAAGTTAAGCATTTACATCCATTTCCTCACGTGATGCTCACAAGAGCCCAAGAAGGCAGCTGCTCTTATTACTCCTGTTTTATAGATGAGGAGGCTAAAACTACAGAGCTAAGGCAGCTGGCTGACAGTCCCCCACTCAGAAAGAGGCAATGCGGAAGCCCCAAGCCAGCTCTCTCCAATTCCAAAATTCCTACCACTCCTAGGAAATTCAGACTAATTATATTATCAAAGGTATAATCCCTATTATGTGGGAATCCATGTATGGAGGTGGCAACCATCAAAACAATTATAAAAAGTTGGTTGAGGGCATCTCTCTACTAATGGTGTACCCTCTGAGGTTGAAATATAGTCTACATTCCTAATAAATCACCTCTCCAAGAGTTCTTCAGATTCGGCAACAATTTTATATATTTCTATCTCACTATTCCAGGTACTCAGGAGGTTCCAAGTGAATATGAGACAACCAGAGATACATGAATTAGGAAAAAACTCGCTCTTCCTTGAGGAGACTTAGAGAAATAATACAGGGTGACTTGGGACAATCAAATAATGAAAAAGTCACAAATGTCATTATTAACATTGTGGAGAGAGCTCACATGTCCTGTGGGTGCTGATCTTATTCTCCTTTCTATATGAGCCTGAGTAAGAAGAGTGTTCGGTGTTGATGGCATCTCCTGTTAGATTCTTCCTTCTTCCTCTCTGCAATGGCTTTTGCTCAGGCCCTCATCATTGCCAGCTGTGACCACTGACATCATTCTGGTCCCCATTCCTCCCACCTGTCCCCGCTGTCACCCTGGAGTTAGGGTCATCCTTCTAAACTATACAGTCAGCCTGACTTAATAATTAAAGACATCACCCCCTGGCAATCCCAAGTAATTTAAAGCAATTTAGATCCTCACTTCCCATCTGTTAAGAAAATGCAAATGGTGTGGTAGGTGACCTTAAAGGGAAAGGGTGACCAGGTGGAAGATTCCAAATACTTAACAATTCATTATATCTTATGGTGTGCCTGTTGCAACATGGTGAGCAACATCTTACACTTGCTCAAACCTTCCAACAGCTTCCCAGCAACCTCAGCCATAAGCAAAAGAAAACCAAACGGAACATCAATTCTGTGGTGTCAAAAAAGGTCCCTCCACTCACTCTTGCACCCTGTGATCTAGTCCTTCTTTCTTTTACATTTGGAGAGCAATAAAATCTTTGGCAAGTTGATTCACCTTTCTGACCACATCTTACCTGAGAAGTTACCTTCAGAAGGACAATGAGGGTAGAGACTATGTCCATCTTATTATCCACTGTTCAGGCCTTCAGTGCTTCCTACGTGTCTAGCAGACAGTGGGCCCTCATTAAATATACATTGAATGAATGCATGAATTGGCACATGAAAGAATTAACTTGTCTTTATTGTATTGGTCTCAAAAGCAAAGATGCTGGGTGGCGCCTGTAGCTTGGTGAGTAGGGCACTAGCCATATACATCCAGGCTGGCAGGTTCGAACCCAGTCCAGGCCAGCTAAACAGCAATGACAACTGCAACAAAAATATAGCCAGGCATTGTGGTGGGCACCTGTAATCCCAGCTACTTGGGAAGCTGAAACAAGAGAATCGCTTAACACCAAGAGTTTGAGGTTGCTATGAGCTGTGATATCACGGCACTCCACCAAGGGCAACATAGTGAAAACTGTCTTAAAAAAGAAAATGCAAATATACTGATGGAAAGCCTTTTAAGCTCTGCTCTCTTTGTTTAGAAATGGGGATATTTCACCCACATGATTTCAACAAGTAATAATTGTATCATTTACTGAACAAGTTGTGCTCCAGGGAGTAATCACTATGTATCTCCAGACCTAAACTGGATGATGAATAAAATGAGAGAGCTGGTTACTGGAACTCTTGGGCACTCCCACCCTGCTAAGCTATGACAGTATGAGGGCATCTAAGATAAAGATGCCAGTCCCTCGTCTTCCCCTGCCTTTCCAGATGGGGCAGGACACACAGGAATGCCAACCACAGCCTCTCTAAATTGCTCCATAACCTGAGATGCGTCAGTTGGCCTTACAGGGCATCTTCACATTCTAACTCTATTCACAACTTGGGAAAATACTTCAGGCCCATCCCATAATTTGGGTTTTATAGACCAAGTGAGGAAAATCCAAGTGAACTCCCTTGAAATGAAGAGAGTGCATAATGGAAAAAAAGAAAAATTCTTCTCTATGTTTTCAGATATTCTCTTCATTTTGACTCTAAGGCCACACTGCAGTGTACATGGAGGGAGAGATGGCAGATCTATCCTCCCTCCTCAGAGACTTTTAAGATTTGTGTTTACCCTAACACTCTCTGCTAAATACACAGATATTCAGGGTTTTTTAAAAATAATTTCTGATATCTATACGGGGTATGTCCACATTTTGCAAGTCTTGACACTTGGTGATTATTCCACTTTCCCAAAGCTAAGCATCCCGTAAGATCTCATATACTTGAAGGCAAGTACTGGATTCTTTGACAGAGGCCAGGGGCGAGGAGGGGGCCATGGACAAGAGAATTCAAAACTCATTTTAGAATTATTCCCTTTTCATGCTCTCCAAAGCCTCTTGCTAATCCAGAAGTGTGTTCCTTAGCACCCTCACAGAAATCTGGAAGATGTCTCTCACATTTCCCATCGTCCAATGCGGAAACCATTTTCCAAAAGTTTCTTTCTCTTTCAAAGCAAAAACAATGATTTGGGGGTAAGCTTCTTTTGGTGAGCTCCTATGTTAAGACAAAAAGGGAAATGAAAAATTAATGCCATCCGTCCCTCCATCCAATAGAAATTGTCTCTCGATTTCACTATTGAATGATGGCATTGAACACATTTTATCTTAACCCATGTTTGTTTCTCTGAGTCAGTCACCTTAGTTAACAGGCTTTCTATTTTTTAAATGTAGTATTTGGCTCAGTCATTTGATGAAAGAGGAAGCGAATGGTTGGGATAGTTTCTTCCAACCATTTACTACAGTAGTTTGATTTGGTCCCATATTTTATTCAATGTAAAAGAAATTCGTAACCTCTTTGGAGTATCCAGGAGACTCATCAATCCTTCAAAATGTTTTTATGCTCTCTCTCTCTCACTAACAGATTCACTTATTTGTTTGTTTTTTGTTGCACCTCATTCTAAAAAATTAAGGGGTTACAGATTTTTTTTTTTGATACATGGCAAGAGTCAGGGCTATAAATGTCCCCATCGACCAAATATTATTCATTGTACCTGGTGGGAGGCTTTTGCTTCTCCCCCTCTGCCCTGCTCCCCACTTTTTATTTCCTTTGACTTTTACTTTGCTCAGTGCACCTCTGTGCCCACCGGTTAGTTCCAATTTACCAGAGAGTACATGGGGTGTTTGTTTTTCCATTCTTGAGATCGTTCACTTAGGATAATGAAGTTCCTCCAGCTCCTTCTGAATTGCTACAAAAGGTGAGACAGTCAATTAATAAATGCGATGACTCAAAGGATAAATAAACAGTAAACAAATGAGTGGATCAATACATGAGAAGATGAGCATAGCAATTAACAGAACAAGTTGTTTTTAATCCACCCATTTGCTCACTGTTTATTTATGCATCAAGTCATCTCATTTATTAATTGGCCGTCTCACCTATGAATTCATTGATTTGTGAGCTCAACACCTTCTTCCTCCCATGAACATGTACTAAGGATGAGCACCTGCATCACTGCGAACAGGGCAGTGAGTTCTAAGTGCTGAAGTTGCTCATGAACTGGTGGGTAAGGCAGACACATGTCACAGAAAGTAAAGTACTCTTGGATAGTTGCTGTGACCCAGACATAAAAGAGAAAGTAGTATCCAGGAGCTTTTTGAAGCTGGGAGATTAATTCATCAAGATGGTTGCTGGGAGCCTGGTCTACTGGTTTTGCCAGTGAAGGTTGGTGAAGGAAGGCATCGACAGGCTGCAGGAACAGCATCACAAAGTTTCATAGTCACGTGAGTTAGCAACATGCTCCAGGAGTATGAGTACCTCCACATGGCTTGATGAGAATAAAATAACAGGGAGAGATGGCAGATGAATCTCAAAGTCAGACTTTGAGAATGACACGATGCCGCATGAAATGTTTAGACTCTATCATTCTAAGAAAATTCAAGTTACTGGGTCCAAATCACAGACAAGTTTATATTTCAATCATCAGCAATTGTTCCTTACTTACCTTTCTAGTCATATTTCCCATGGCTCGCCAAATGCCAACAATCGGCGTGCATCTATGAGAGTTGGGACTTGGAGAATATTTCTTTAACCTCTATGTGTTAGACAAACTTTATGCAGATGTATGTCTTCAGAATTTCTTATGACTAAAGTTCTTATCCTCTATCCTGGCAGTCAGAGGCATTCCAGAGTACATTGAGCCAGGCAGCAGGCTGAAAGGCCCTGGAGAAATTGAATGTGCACAGTGAGTCTTTCATCTCCAGGAGGAGAAGACCATGCTCATCTATAGAGATGGAGGCAAGAACCAGCGCATGATGGAGATATTCCTATATAATGTCATAACACCTAGAAACAAGGAACTGACTGGTGATGAGATGTTGGTAGCATTGAGGAGGACTGTGGGAGAGACCTTCATGGAATACGGTATGTGGAAATCCATCCTTTGCTGTTTCATGCAGCCTGCCTGGGTTCACCAAAGCCACTTGGAAGGCTACATGGGAACAAAATGCAAGTTAATGCATTCCTAAGTGGTTTCTGAACTATTCACTCCCGTCCGGGGAGCGAACTGCAACAACTATATCAGCCTTCAAGACCTCATACCCCAAACCATCTTGCTCTTTTCAGTTTCTTAATGAGTTCCTGCTTTTTGACCTATACCCTTCTCTCTCCATCTCTGCATTTGGCAATTCTCCTCACTTATCACAGCCCAGCTCTGATGCCATCTCCTCTGATATGTGGCTCCTGGTCATCCCAAAGTCTCTTCAAGTTGTCACTCCTTTCTCTGGTCCTCCACCATTTTTCACAACAAAGGTATTCCAGTAGATGGAAATAACTTTTTTTCACCATTACCCCAATAGTCAGTTAAACTAGTGCCTTCAGGTCAGCCTACACCCAGGTCAGTGAGTGTTTTAAGTTGCCTGTGTGTGGAATCAAGAGAGAGCTGTGATCAAGGGCTCTACTGGAAGGCAGAGGAGAGAGAGGTCATTTAGATGGTGGCCAATCTCAGAGACTGGACACGGCCACCTTGGGTGCACCGCAGTGATGTGTTATCCAGGGGTCCTGTGTAGAATGCCATGCTATGCCCTGTCATAGAAGATAACTATTAACCAAAATGCAGACCAGTCAGAAAGGTCCTATTAGAATCACTTGATGTAAATTGCCCTTCCCTTTAGTAGCATCTCCCTCAAGAATACCTAGACCACAGGTTCCATTGGCTCACCTGGACAGGTTATTAAAAGACGATAACTGAATGAGGTAAGAAATCACACCTGAATTTCTGCTCTGCTACGTTGGCTACTCACCCAGAACTCCATCAGAGGCCTGGAGTTCTTTGTCACAGATTTCACAAACTCCTTCAAAGCTGTATTACCAAAGTACCTCCTGCTATTACAAATGCAAAACCTCTCCCTCCTACAAGTTCTAAACTAAATTTGGTGCAGTGAATGTAATTAACCAGATCTATTTTACCAAGATCTGGTGATTGGGAAAGGTCAATTGTAAGTGGGACTTAGGAGAGTGAGGAATTTAACAAATCACTTCATCACCTGCTCTTTCAGGCATCCTCTCACCCTTCAGCCCCACAATGTACACATTCACTGACCTGCTGTGCATTCACCCACACATCCATTGATGTATAATGGATCAACTCATTCATTCATCATATGTCATTCACCCAGCACTCATTCAATCACTCACTTATTCAGCCAGTATTTTCCGAATATAGTATCTGGCCTGGTTAAGGCACTATTCTGGGTACAAGGTTAAAATGGATTCACCACCTAGGGACCGAGTGAGGAGCAGGTAGCAGGTGGACTACAAACTAAGCAGGTCCTTTAAACCACTATATAAAGACCATGATAAAGAGTAGTACCAAGTGCCTAGGGAACCCATCACACTTTTCTACATTTAATGTAGTGCTTTCAGAGAGATCTAAAATATTTAATACTTATAAATTCAAGATCCTCAGGGGAGAAAGAAAAAAGATCAGAGGGAGAAAATAAATGTTAGCAAATGAAGGAATCTGGAGGAAATCTCTTTCTTCCCACCGACAGAAAGAAGGGAGGGCCCCAGCAACCAGCACACACTCCCCAGCACCAGGTCGACGGAGTCAGAACCCTGGTCTCCTAATCCTTGACCTGGTACACAGAGGGCTCAATTTATGGTAGATTTTGTAATGATTTATTATTTTGCTCTTGCCCCAGCCTTTGCTCACCCACATTTCCTACTAAACTCTCAAAGTATGAAATGCCATCCTAAATCTGCCAACTTGTATATTTAGTATACACACCTTGCCTCCCCTGCGACCTCAGAATCTATCACACAGTTTTAGACAGGCCCATAGTTTTCCACAAAAAAAAGAAGAGGATCTGGACAATACAAGTTCAGATTATGGCTCTTCACTTACCACTGTGTGATCTTGGACAAGTCACCTAACCTCTCTTGGCCTCAATGGAATCACTTACCAAATAAAGAAAATTCTTGTTAATAAAAGTTCACCTATTTTCAGGGTCCAACTTGATGGAAAAAATAAAGGAAAGGTATTTTCAAAAAGAAAAAAAAAAAAAAACAGAAAAGTTCACCTAGCATCATTGATCCTTCACATCTTCCTAACTATTGGTAAACATGTTATACTGTCTTTTGAGGTAGTTCTGCAAACAACTCCAAGGGGTAGTTTAGCAGATTAGATTATTGCTCAGAAATTTTATATATACATATATGTGTGTGTGTGTATATATACATATATATATATTCCTGACGCACTCAGTGTCTAGGAGGCAGAGTCTACTTCTCCACTGAATGACCCCACACGTGGTCATGTGACTTGGTGTGGCAAATGGGCTGTCACCATGGTGATGTGACCAAAGACTTCACAAATGCTTATAATTTGGAGTCCGCTTTCCTGCACCTTTGCCATTGCCATGAGAAGAGCCCACCTGTCCAAGGAAAATGGGGAACACTTGGAGAAAAGCCACTCTCCCAACCCATAGGTGTAGAAAGAGAACAAGACCCAGGGTTGGAACCCCGGCTGCCACAGACATATACACAATAATAAATAATGTGGTCTAAGCTACTGAGTTTTGTTGTGGCTGCTTATGCACCAAAACTAACTGATACAATATTATGATTATTATATCATAATCTCTAAATCAGGAGAAACACACTAGAGAATGATAAGATTAAGTAAATTGACCCAGGTCACTCAGCCAGCAAGAGGCTGAGCCAGGCCTTGATCTTTTAATCATTCTGCAATAGCGCCTCTCTCTAAGCTTGGCCTCTTTTATAATATGATCTAACCTGAGATTGTTATGAGAATGAGAAACACCAATGCAAAACCCTTTGCCCTGTGCCTATTAATTTATTGAGGATACTGCTACAAGCGAGCCACTACTGAAAGAGCTTTTCATAAATTATAATAATAAAATATCGGCCACTCTGGCAACTTGTGGAATTGAGGGCAGTTCCTTGGTGTGCATGATTTCTGCAGGGGACCTTGGGGCCACGGAGGACAGGAAATATGTCCCACACATCTTGGCATGTCCAGGGTTGCCACAGTGCCCAGCATTGGGCAGACTAGAAATATTGGATGGAAGAATGTTTTTAGGAATTAATTGGATATTTGAGTGTGTGGTTACAGACAGACAGCTTCCAAAAAGGCCTGTAGCAACAGTGAACCTCAGCGACTTTTTAATCTATATTTCTTGTCCTTCTTTTATTGCATTTGCTTCCTTAAATAGTATATATTGCTATTTTCTTTTTGCTTGCCTCATTCATACTCACAGACACAACCACACATACATACTGCTTTGTCAAAACAGTAGCTTGACAATAACATACTGCACCTTGGCAAACTTGTATCCTTGCTAAAATTACACCGAGCAAAGTTTGTTGTTGGTTACATTTTTAAAAAGACACAATATCCCATCTCATCAACTTCAATGTAAAAATCACTCTGAAATTTGGGCTGCAGCATATAGCACAGAGCGTATATGCACATACACACACACGGGCACACAAAGCCTGCATTTTGCACCTCATATAGTTCTGTCATATCAGTTGCCAACACAGAAGGGGCACATGTCTGAGTTTCTTTGCTGTTCCTAATTACACTGCAACAGAAAAGCTTGCGTCTTCCGCCTGGGAGAGCTGTGTATTTTCTCAGGGTCCTGAGACAGTCTTGCTGTCATTGTCCTTTGGTTTGGCTGACTGTGGGCACTTCAACGTGCCCCTTATTTGCCTGTGTTATGCCAAACAGGAGCTTGAGAAATCTGTGTCTTGGGTAGAGCTGCAACTCCTCTGTAACATGGAAAGCAGAGGCTAGGGGTGTGAGTGAGTAAATTTGGCTGTGTGGACCTGCCACCCATTGTCTCAACTAAAGTAGAGGTCACAACCCCGCTGTTCCAGGTGCTGAATTCCGTGACTTAGTTGACCTTATATTTTAAAATTTGATCCAATATTTAAAATGAGAATTTTACATCTATATTTTCAGCTTGTCTTGAAAATCTGAAAGGTAAGGGAACAAGGGGCTTTGTTTTAGCTATTGACCACAGTGGCTGGGGCTTGGGTAGCTGAGTCCTTCCCAGCTCACAGACATTCCCCACTGGACACCACCCTAATCACCCTATCACCTCTCTCTAGTAAGGTTGGGTGCAGGCTTTGGGCTGTCATTGCATGCACCCTGTTTTTTTTTTCCCCTCTTACTAGAATAATACTTCTCTTATGCTTATCACTAGAAAAAGTAGACAAAATTGAGGGTGAAGTAGAAATACCATGTTCAGGAAAACTGTCAATGAATACATTTCTTTGGAAGAAGAAAGGCCTTCCCAAACATTTCATGTGGAAACCATTGCCATCCGTGTGTAGCAGTACTTCTGTTCCTTGGACTTCCTCACAGCCTTCTGATGGTGAAGGCCATTTCTGCTCCCATTGGGCGACAGGTGGTCAAGCAGATGGGGGCAACTTTGGGTTTGGATCATGTCTTTGCCAGCTCGGAGACCCTGTGAAAGTTAACTTCAATGAACCTCCAGGCCCTGATCTGGAAGACATGAAAGATAAAAGCTGCCTCATAAAATTATCACAAAGAGCTGATGAAATGGTGTGTAGGGCTTGCCAAGCAAAATTTAGAAACATGAGAAATCCTCAAAAATACTTTCCTTTAATGTGAATACTTAATATTTGACTTTTCTTTAACTTGATAGAATGTCAAATGTTCTTTGTCACTGCACAGCTTTGTAAACGTGTTGTAAACTTGTTCTAATGATTACATAATGTCAGAATGGGTCAGTTTCTAAGTATATCAGAAATCTGGCTGTTTTATGTAGTGATTATTGTTATTGTATACAAAATGATTAATAAAAGACTCAAAGAATATTTTCCTTCCCCTATCAGGAATATACAAAATCAAAAAAACTCAAGCAACAACAATGAGATATTGTGAAACTTTAGCAAATTAAATAATTATCATTGAAGTGATTTTTTTAACTGTTTGTTATTTTGACAATCAATATTGAATCAAATATATGGTGGAAAAAATATCATGCCCCACCACCCCTCCCCCAACACAGACACACACCACGGAACAGAGAGATAGCCATTCCCTAAAAGTCAGTGTTCTTTTATACCTCTACAGACAGCTCTTCCACATTTTCAAGTGTCCTCCTTGTAATGGACAGAGGACTAGTTCTTGCCGATGGAAAGGGCTGAAGTGATACCACGTCTGCTGAGTCTTTTGAGAAGCAAGACCTACTTCATCCTCTTGTTCCCCTTGGCAGTGGTATGAAAGTGATAAAACCAGGATATAGGGGATGGCAGAGCCACCAGTAGAAGATTCTTTGGTTCCTAAGTGGTAACATGAAGGAAAGCTGCCTGCTGACCAGACCCACATACCTTGGGTGTTATTATATTCCAGCCCTTACATATTTTGGGGTCTCCTTGTTTAATAGTTCAACTAGTCCGAGCTAACGTTCATGAGGTTCACCCAGCATGTATTTTATGGGACCTGAGCCCTCCCGCAGAGCACTGTGACCTCCCACTGAAGGACATTTGCAGATTGCAGAGGTCTTTGAACCACATACGAGAACTATCAATGGAAAGATTTTTTTTTTTTTTTTTTTTTTTTACTTCCAGGTCTAGCCATCATTGAACAAAAGGTGCCCATTAGTCTATCAGCTAGTCAACAAATATTGATTGAGCCCTTACTTTATTAGTCCTGTTGTTATTCCAGCATAACTATAAATAATCATTTAATCTCAATTGTGTCTAGGTTACCCAATGCTTGGTTTCTAATAAGCTCCATATGAATGTTGGTCAAACTGAGCAGAACTGGCTTGAGGTAAAGAAGGAAGTCAATATTAGGAAGCAGCCCCAACTCCTGAAGTCTTTCCAATTAATTTCTGAAATTAATCAGTTCTGAGGAGACTTCATGTTCAAATGGCCAAAGGAAAGCAAGCCATAGATAATCTGACTCTTTTGGCTGGGAAGAGACCCTTCACTGATTCACTTTACTGGTTTATTTTAAAGACAAAGAATCTGAGCCCAGACAGGTCACCTAAACTGTGATGAGCAGGGGGCAAATCTGTGATCAGAATCCAAGTCCTCCAGCACCAAGCCCAGAGTGAATTCTGGCACTCATGGATCCCACTTTGCCATCCTCCATCACACCTCTGGATCTTTGTCCACATTTCTTCTTTCTGATGTGTTATCACATATGTTGCAAGCATTTGATAACCATAGAAACCCCACTCACCCTTTAAACCTCCAGACCTGTGACCAAAACATTAAGTTCTGAGTCTCCTATTTTTAAGACTCATCCTTTCCTTTGGGCTGCGTGGAGATAACATCGAGTGACTTTACATGGGTGTCTTATGTGGGGAAACTCCCTCAGGGCAGCTTCCTCCTACCACCCTAGGACTTGGCAAGGGCTAGATATATGTTGAATGAAATGAAATATAACTCTAATTCTATTAATATTCCTAAAATTCATATTCTAAAATTAAACTTTGCTTATATTAATATCATGCCTTTTTCTCATTGTAGATTTCAGGTTAATATTCAATGTATTTATGATTCATAGAGTGTTTACTTTCCATGGTTCTGTTCACTGAGCACAGTCTTGGTGTCAAAGTCCCAGGTGCTGCAGATTCTTCATCATTCTAGTGGGAATTCAAGTTGGAAAAACACAGACATCAAAAACCGATGACACTGTGGTGTCATCATTGATACCTTGTGAAGTGACATCTCCAAATATATTGCAAGTTATTACTTATTATTTTATGACAGGCACTCTCCTCTGCTGGAGAACTTAAGGAAGCCTTCAATGAAGAAGTGATATTTAACCTGTTCTCTAAAAGTGAAACAAAAGATTTCTGTCCACAGTTGACCCTGCAGGAACTATCTAGTCTATCCATGCCAGAAATTACTTGGGCTCCTTCTGCTCTTTTTTGAGTCTTTCTCATTCATTAGTCTCCAGGGTCTACAATGGCTGAAATAATTTCTTCCAGTCTACATGATGCATCTTGTGACTTTGTACCCAGCGGGAAAAGAATTACAGTTACCTCACAGATGGTAAAGTGAGGACACTTTTCTTGGATTCTATCACCACCCAAGTCATTTTGTAATTTTCTCTAATTCATGAGGTAAAATGAAAGACCCTTCTCAAGCATAGAAAGACCAAGAACAGTCAATAGTACATGTTATGTGTTGGGTACTTGTTCATTGTCAAGCAAATAACCATGTTTATCATTGCCATTATCGTCATCACTATCATCATTATTGTCATCAAGCAACAATAGCATCCTGATAACTGCAGACAGAGTGCTTATTATCTTTTAGAGGTTCCGCCAAGCAAAGAATATACTATATTCAATAGTACATAACCTATCTCCAGCAATACACATCTGACCCACAGTGACACCAAAGCTTGAAAGGGTTAAATCATGCTCTAAATTAGTAAATGATCAGACCAGACAGACATCACACCTGTATATAAATTGAAGTCTGGTCCCTGATGCACAAAGCCTTGTGCCATCACAGGTACTCCATGAGCCCCACAGAGACTATGGCTATACCGTATCACCTACCTGCAGGTGAACTGAGCCTTCTCCCCTTGATCTCCACCCCAAACTCTTAAATTGAGTGAATTCTGCAGTGTCCTAGTGTTGCTAAGCTGGCCCAGCTGGGCCTTCCCAGAGTGCTCAGCCAACCTTCAGATTTCCAGTATGGGGAAGGAGGCAATGCAGGGTCAGGGCTCAGGTTACAAAGGAAACTCTCCTATTCCCACAAAACTTTATGGACAGAGCCCATATAGATTCATGGCTGAGCCCAAAGTGAACAAAAACTACACACTGGGTTGCCCCATGGGAGTACCGCCCACACAACTTGAACACCCTCCATGTGCCCATCCTTCTACAACTGTAATTCTCCCTTATGACCTACGTGCCCCTCTAACATGGACAAGAAACTGTGGTGAACCCCTCATCTCATTTCATTCAGTCCTCATCTGGGTGGGCATGACCAGAAAGGCTATCACTCCTGCAGGAGAGGAAATGAGAGGGTTAAATGACTTACCTTGCTTCACTCAGCTACCTGGTCCAGGCACTGAGGCATGCCTGTGGCTCCTCCCTCACCATGGCTGTTGCCACAGGGAGCGAGTGCTATCAGAAGGCATGCTCCTCACTCAGCCACTCCCTTTGGTGCCCAGGGGCCTTGGTCAGAGAGATCTGCATAACCTCCTGTCCTGTGAGAGCATTTCTTTAAGAACACTATAAGACTATGTTAGCATCATGTCCTACTCTCAGATTCTGCTTCATGGATCCAGAAAAGCTAAAATGGAAGTAATCACTGTGTAGTTGCTATAGACTCAACTGTGTCTCCCCAAAATTAGCATATTGAAGTCTTAACCCCAAGTTCTTCAGAATATAACCGGAGATGGGGCTTTAAGAAGGCAATTAAGGTTAAATGAGGTCATAAGGCTGGGGCCCTAACCCCACAAGACTAATGTCATGAAAGGAAGAAGACGAGACACCAGGGACATGTCTGCACAGAGGAAAGGTCATATGAGGACAATTGCGAGGAGGTAGCCATTTGCAAGCCAAGGAGAGAGGCCTCCAGAGAAACCAATCCTGCTGAACTTGGACTTTCAGCCTCCAGAATTAGGAGAAAAGTAATCTCTCTCGTTTAAGCCTTTAGGGCAGTGGTTCTCAACCTTACTAATGCCTCAATGTATTTTCATTGTTAAAAAGGGGTCGCAAGCCACAGGTTCAGAACCACTGCTGTAGGGTGTTGTATCTGCCATGGCTGCCCAAGCAGGCTAATACAAATCGTGATGTGTCTGGGGAGGTATCTGTGTACAGCAGCACCAAGTGTGTGTGTCTAGAAAAGGAACCATTAGGCTTATAGGGCAGAGAGCCCCATTGAGGCTGAGCACTCTGGGTGTAGTATTTCCTCTTGCCCACTGATCCTAGACTCACAACAACAAACACACACCCAACCAGAATCCAGGGACCTTGAGCTGGTCCAGGCCAGCCCTCCCGACTTTGCTCATGTGTCTGTCAAACCAGCCTCCTTTCCCCGCAAAGGACAAGTCGGAGCCATCTTTCAGGAGTTTTCTTCCCCTGACAGAAATCAGCAGGGTTAGAATAAACTGCATAAGTTATCAGCTCCTCAGGAAAGAACATGAAAAAGGCCCTTCTATCACTTAATGAAAAATAGCTTCTTTTTTGGACAGAACTTCATAGGCCTGCAATCAAGCCATGGCTCCCCTCTCCCCTCCCTGACGTGCCATGCAGGCAAAGCAAGTCGGCATCTATTAATAATATTTTCTCCAGCTCCTTTCATTTTTCTGCATGTCCTACCACTGTCAGGCCCCGTGATGCAGCGGAGCCTTTATCTCGTCCGAGTCTGGCCTGTCAGGGTGATAAACAATTCTAACAAGAATCAGAATAAAGATCTTCCCAGTAGACTCTGCCGAGAGATAGAGGCTTTTCTCATTTTCTCGACGGAAAAAAAAAATTTAATCTAGCGGCTCCGGCTTTTTTCAAGCGTCACATTCAAAGAGATGCAAATTTGTCAGAGCCGAGACCCCAGCTGACTCTGAGCACTGCATGAATGTCAAAGGGGGAGGCAGTGTCTTTGACATGGCTGCTGTTTTTTTTTTTTTTTGAGGGGTGGGGGACGTGGAGCTCTCCACTGAATGTTAAAAAAAATAAGGTTTCACTTTGTAGTGCACGTTTCAACAATTTTTATAAGTTTTCTTCTGAAATAAAAGAAACTGCCATTGGGAAGGAAAAGAGAGGAGGAAAGGGACAAATTGGGGTTTGGGGTAAAGGAGGAGAGAGCCCCAGGAAAATAACTCTATTGAGATGTCGGGCTGGCTTACAAGGCTCAGTAGCTGAGTGGGTGTGCTGAACGGTGGGTGCACCAAGAGAGAGTGAGCTGGGGTGAATGAAGGAATGAATGAAAGCATTCGTGCATACCTGCAGCATAGAGCATAGACTTTACTGTGTTGTTAGCTTTGGTTATTTCCCTACCTTTGTGGAAACGATTTACAATTCCCAGTGGATTATTTCTTCCCCAATCTGCCATTACCATGAAAGCATCCTCCTCATTTTCTCATCTTCTGCTCTGCTGGTTGCCTGGGTTCAGAGCCCAGGACAACAAATCCAGCTCTAAGAGTCAAGTGGATGAGGCAGGAAACCAAGCAGGAAAGACTGGAAGAACAGGGTGCTACTGGGCCGGAGAGAGACTGAGAGGTTGCTGGCACCAGCTTCCTGGGGTCCATGGGGACTCAGACATCCCCAGGGCTTACTGCAAGCACATGCTCATTGCTTGGCCTCCAAGACCTTTATGGTATCTGTCTCCCTGCTGGGCTGGGCTGAGTCT
Organism: Galagoides demidoff; assembly: GCA_963574575.1. Lineage (NCBI taxonomy): Eukaryota > Metazoa > Chordata > Mammalia > Primates > Galagidae > Galagoides > Galagoides demidoff. The sequence continues at coordinate 27,458 of CAUYQV010069572.1, forward strand.
GATGTCCACAAAAAGCCATTGTGTCCAGTTGTGTGAAGCTGAGCTACATGGCCTCCTCGCTGCCTTCCTTCAGCCTGCATCGCTACATAGGGCCCTCATCTCAGGCTCAGTCGAACATTCGAATCTTCCCCCATATATCTATGGTCTTCTGTACCAAAAGCATCAGACGCCCACGTTCCCATGGCCTCTTCTTCCTCTTCCTCAGTGCTCTTGCTGATTTCTGGTTCCCTCAGCTTGCTTCTGCTACCTGACAACATCCCTTGCTCCTTGCTCAGCTCCACTGCATGGCTTGGCTTCCCCAGAGCACCCCTTACACAGCTCATTGTGTATAGCAGACTTGAACCAAAGGCCAAGGTTAACAGAGAGCTAGTGGTAACATAGAGGCACACAGTCATGCTAGCAGACTGGGCAATAATGGAGGGTCAAATCTCAGCCATTGGGCAAATGCCCCTAACATACTGGTCACGGGGCCCTATCTGCTCTAGACCCTACCTGAGGCTTCTCTATTGGGAGGTTGTCTAAGAACCTAGGTCCCAGCATCCATTCTTCAACAGAGTGGGAGGAAAGTGCGTAACTTTCTGTCATACAGAGAAATTCCATTCTTCTCAGCCTCTCAAACTCTCTCATTTGGCCTGAACTCTGTCATCTTCCTGGAATTGATCCAGTAGAAAGTTATATTAACACCAGTAGGCCCTCTGCATCCTGCCCTCTTGGGACCTTGCTCTTGCCATCAGGAAGTTTATTGGGAAGTGAGCATGGCTGTATATGTACAAGGTGCTTGGGTGGTTTGAATGAGGATTAGGATAATACATGGGACAGAATTGTATATTGAATATTGAAGCAGGAAAGGCTCTTGAGGTTCTTTTATAAATACAGAGTGCCATGCAATGGGGATCTGTCTCATCCTCACAGAAGCACTTGGCACCCACCATACCGTTATGCTGTCTTCCCTAGCGCCAGCCTCCTCCTAGCGCCAGCACAATATGTTGCAACAAAAAGTCTTAGTTCCATATCCAAGTGATGGCGTCCTTCAACACTGGATGCTGGCAACAATAAGGAGCCTTAGATGTCACCCTTGCCCCCACCTCTCCTTTATGAGACCCTTGGACACTGCATCAGACCACTGTCATTTTGCCAACACTTGGATATCATCCAGTTAGGAGACAGAAGCCTTCAATCAATTTAAATGATTCCATTCCAGAGAAAGAGTTCTGGCAGTGAATGTGGTGCCCCTGGAGGGGAAGGTGGGTGGAAGCCCATTGCTTTGTGAAATAACCAGTTGCTGCAGAGGGTCCAGACTCCATTCTGCAGCTCCAGTGAGCCCAGGAGGCAGGAAATGTTCACACTCATCCAGACATTGATAATTTAAAACTTTACCTGCTTAGTGTTTGGGACATTTGTTGATAGGTGACAATTTCAGCTATTCAGAACCCACATTCTACTAGGAAATGAACCATCGCAGGGTATTTTTCAAACTGGTGGGAGTAGAAGAATGAAGAGGGATGTGAGACCATCCCCTTAATTCAACATCTAGCCTAGCACAGAACCCAGTTCAAAAGCCTTGATCCACAAGCTGTGGTTGAAGACCTCTCACTGCTAGTAGCCAAGAGTCCATAGGACAAATAAACTGATTCTCTGACTTTTAATTCCCTTGATAAAAACAAGCAAACAGACAATAACAACAATAGCAAAACATTAGGAATCCTGTCCCATCAGTTCACAGGATTATTGAGTAGAATAAGATAAGAAATGTGGGATGCCAATGCAGTTAGCTATTTTTTTTTATTGCCTTTCTTCCCTTTTCTCATTCTGATATTATTTTATCCCCACAGCCCAACAAAAAGGCCAAAACCACTGTGAAGCCTCTTCTTATCTAAGGGAAAAATTTAATCTCTTTCCCCTGTGCTTTCAAAGAATATATGTGTTTCCACGTCTCTATCAAATGCTGCCACATTCACATCACCTTCCTTGAGTTGGGTCTGAAGTCATCCTTGTCCCTTTCTGTAGGCTGCATGCTCCTCTAAGACTCTTCATATATCACACTTTTGCCCCTGGAGTCTGGCACAGAGGGGGTGCTGAGAAAGGATCACTGACTAGATTAAATCAAATTTGCATGAGCAAATGATAAATGTCAGTACATGCAATTCCAGAAACCATATAAAGCAGCTCCCTAAACATCTTTTCATGTGACCCTCTGCTCCAGAAAAGAAAAAACATTTACATTCCTTGACTGTATACTTAGATGAAGACTGCTTCGTGCTTAACTTGCATTATCTCATTACCATTAAAAAATACCACCATGTCAGTTGTTATTTATATTTTTTCAGAACAAAAAATCAATAACTTACTTTAAAATATTTGATTAAATTCGATCAAACGTCTCAGCTGACTGTCTTTCAGGTGACAAAGCAATCATTCATTCAATCAGAAAGCATTTACAATAGGCCCACTACCTGCCAGGCATTAAATTAGTCACTAGGAATAAAACTATCAACAAGATAACATGCTGTCTACTTGCAATAAGCTTACATTTTAATAGGGAATGAGATTTTTAAAAAACTAAACCAAGAATATTGCTAAAATAATCACAGATATGCTAAGTTCTATAAAGATTGAAGTCCTGGGATGAAGAAGAAAGTAAAAAGTCCTGTCTGAAGAGATCACTACATTCAGCCTGAAAGATTGGGAAGAAAGCCAGGTAACAAATAAAAAAACAAACATTTCAGGCAGAGAGAATGGCAGAAGGGAAGATCTCAAAGTGTGAAAGATTGTTGGTATATTTAAGGACCAGTTCATAGACTAGTGACTGCAGGGTAGTAGGTGAGAAGGGAATGATGTGAGATGAGTTTGGAGACATTTCCAGGGCTCAGATTGTCCAGAAGACTTATGAGTAGGCCATGTAATTTGTTTGAATTGTATCCCAAGTGGAATGGAAATCCACAAATGGTTATCATCAGGGATTGATATTTAATATTTCAAGGTCACTCTTGCCAGGGTTTGGAGAATAAACTGAAGGATCAAAGACAGAAAGTCAGGAGTCTATTGCAATCACCTGGATAAAACATAGATGGTGGTCTTCTTGGGGTAGCTGTGGTTGCAACAGACAAGAAGAGAAATGGATGAACTTTAGACAAATGTTGAGAATAGGACTGACTAGATTTGAGAAGTGAAAGAAATTTTTAAAAAAAATTTTGACAACTCCTATGTCTTCTAGGACAGCTGCATAGATGGTGATTTATTTATTAAGTTAGAGATTTATTAAGTTTATTTATTAAACTAGAGACTGGGTTTCACAAATGAAGAATAAAATTTCACTCTAATGAGTTATGGGTGGATAAATTACCTTAAATCTTTTTCTTGCCATTTTCTTAATGCCTAGAAGAGTACCTAACACATAATAAATAATGAGCAGATACTTGTTGAATCAAAGAAGATCTGTGAGATTCCAAGTAAACATTTGGATATGTCAGACTAAAGTTCTAATCAGAGAAAAAAATGGGAATATATGAGCATATGAATGTAAAAAAGTCCACTAGGTTTGGAAAAAAAATAGTATAGAAAAAGTCTATAGAGGGAAAAGCGACAGAGGACCAAGACCAGAACAACAAGACCACTGTGTAGACAGCAGATAAAGGAGAAGGATGTGAAGCAGAATCCTGAATTACAGAAGCCGTGGTGACAAAGGAGCACAACAGAAGCTGTAATAAGCAGGGGGTCAGGAGGCAGAGAGAGTTATGTGATCAGTCATACCTGCTGTCTTTGGAGGGTCCAGTAAAACAAAGATTGAGAATTAATTGCCAAAGGTAAATGAATCAAATGAATTTATTTTGTCTGAACATCCTTTTAGTTTAACCATATGCTGATTATTGAAAATGGTAAAAAGACTAATAATCCCTGAATTGCAAGTCACAAAAAAAAGGTGAATAATCTATGAATAAGACTCAGAGTTGTATGATATTCATATCTAATACCTGAAGTGAGACACAGAAATCTGTGTGAAATTAAAAACCAGCCATATCAGAAATCAAATCCTAATCTTTCTACTTCTGGGTCGTCTTGGGCTATTTAAAGCCCTGCTGAATATCAAACTCCCTCTCTGCTGAATGTTATGTTAAAAATAACACCTCATTTACTTATTCACAGAATATTCATAAGAATAAAAAAGTAGCCTAAGCATAAGATTTTAAAACTCGTAAAGTGCACTGCAAATATTAAGGGCCACTTATAATCACAGGAAACAATCCTTGCCTTCTTTCATTTGTCCAATATTTTAGAGTTCTAAGTTTAGTCTAGGAATAGGACAAGGAATGAGCCACAGTCACTGCCTCCAAGTAGTTCACAGTCTGGCTGTTTTGTTTTTATTATGTTAATTTTACACCCTAATGGAAGAATTATAGGTTTTTGGAAAATGGCAATATGATGCAAAGATAAGATTACGTAATAACTAGAATGACGTCTTCTGTAGTTAAAATCATTAGTGCATAACTGACTAAGAATTTTCCCTTGACAAACAAAATAAGTGACTCAACTCTTTTCTCATAGGGCTCTACATATTCTTTTAGGATAGGTAACTCATAGTTTCAGAGTCATTGCCTATTCCCAGCTATAACATGATTGCTCTTGTGACAAGATCTGTATCAAACTCAGATTTAGTATACTGTTCTCTAAATATTTTGTGTATTGAATGGATTTCCTAAGAGCAGCAAATCTGGATGATGTTAATCTTTAGGTTTCAAGTTAGATGGAAAAAGGAAATTTACAAAGGCCCCTATGAACTTGATAAAGCTCACAAGGTAGAGGTTAGAAAAATATCTACTATAATGAAATAAAAAGCTGATAAAGGTTTATTAGGAAAAACTATTTTCCCAAATGGGAGGTTCCGTCATGGTAAAAATAGACTAAGTTTGCCTTCTAAGTTCATAGTCTACTTACAGATACAAGTGTCCCTCAGCTTTCCACCCTGAATATAGTAAGGACACCATGCCTCAGGCACCTACCTCATCTCAATGCCTGCCTCTCACTGTTTCAGACAGGACATGACCCCCAAGGATTTCCCTCCAAAGGTGCTGGTGGGTGTGCCAGATGTGAGATATGAAGGGACCACTTGAGAAGGCAAGAAGCCTATGAGGGCTTCAGGCCAGTTCTTCAGCAGTGGCTCTTGCTTATGAAGTTGCTTCCAGACCACATGTGACTTCAAGAGAGGATAATTCAGAGGATTGCAACCTTTGGCATAGCACAACAGAGGCATCACTAGATTCCTAAGATAGGAATCAGGAAAGTCTTTATTCTTGGCAGAGAAACTCCCACCTAGAGCTCTCAGCTCATCCTGTGGCCCCTGCTTTAAGAGTCTTGAGGTTCTCAAGGAAGCCCTTCTTCCCTGCCTGAAAAGTGTGTCCACGTCCACAGTCCTCTCACCCTAGGCTCTGAAAAGGCAAGGCTACATCTCCAAATCTTTGGTGTGCATAAGACTCACCTGTTTTTCTCTAATATTAAAGAGGTGGATGCCTGGGTCTCAGCTTAAGCAGATCTGGAATAAGTTCCTGGATTATGTAGTTTAAGTAATTCTTGTCTTGAGCCAGTGGTGTGGGTGGGAGCAGTAGTTAAGAAGTCAAACTCTGATGTTAAAATGCCTTAGGTTGAAGTTCTATTTGACACACTACTTGCTATGTGACTTAATCAGCCATTTAAACTCTCCACATTTGGATGTTCATGTCTATAAAAATGGGAACAATTGTAGTATCTATCTCCTAAATCTTTGGCAAGGATTAAATATAGTAACCCAAAGAATATATACAAAGCATATATTCTACTTGGCAGTAGATGGTAGATTATAAACAAATGGTCAATATTAGTATTCTGTCTTTAGACAAAACAGAAACAACTAAAATAGCAACTTTTCTTGAAAGTCTCCCTCTGTCATTTGATTCTGAGAATATTTTTACTTTTTTTTTTTTTTTTTTTTGCAGTTTTTGGCCGGGGTTGGGTTTGAACCCACCACCTCTGGCATATGGGGCCGGCACCCTACTCCTTTGAGCCACAGGCGCTGTCCTTTACTTTTTATTTGTACATGGTCGACCTCATTATAAATGGGCTGCCTTCCCACAGGATCTATTAATGGGGGTAGTATCATGGTTGTGCTATTGTGTATTTGATGGTGTCGTACACCATCTACAGTTATAATATCACCAGCATCCTCAGACTGATTGAAAAGTGAACGCTAAGAATCCCAACATTACATGGCCAATACAATTCACCAACATCATCCAACACTCAGGGATCTAAGATGAAAGCCTGTAACCATTCGTTCATCGAGGATATATTGGAACCTCTCTTTTGTACCAGGTTTTGTGTATCAATAGAACAAAACAAAGGCAAGTGGCCTTGAGCAGCAGAGAGGAAGAGAAGAAGCAACATCTGTCCTTGCTACTGTGTCACTTCGTGGAAAGAGGAGGACAAAGAGGGTCAATGTACTGTTGGATGTTTTTTCCTTTTTTGAGATTTTTGGAAATGTCACCTCATAGCATTGAGGAAAACAATAAGTATTTTGTTACTGGTATGACAGGTGAAGACTTTGTCTTCTAAAAAGAAAGTTGTCTGAGGGAGAAAACTAGAGTGGTGATTCCAAGCTATTTGAATAACTTTTGTGGTGAGTTCAAGATAGCAGGCTGAGCTAATGACACTTCTATTACTTACAAAACATCTCACAAAATGCCGGGGAACATGTTTCAAAACAATACAAGAAAAAAAATCGAGTCCATGAGAGTAAGGAAGAGTGCCATTAGCAGACGAGAAATGCTGAGCAATCTCTAAATGATGAACAATGGACACAGTGAATAAGACCCTGTGCACGAGTGCACATGTGAGCACACACACACATATGTTTATGGAGGCACAATCACTTCAGGAGAGCCTCAGGCCTGAAGCTAGCGGATAGCAGATACAGGCTCTGGTTGAAATTCATGAGCTGAAATATAAGATTGTTGTTCCAGGAGGACGTGATGAGGTCAAATGAAGCCCTGGGCCAGATGAGGGTAGGCATACTTTGGAAAATAAGGTGTCTGAATTTACTGGTCTGTGGGACACTCAAAATGTTTATTTATTCATTCCCTTTGTACTGATAAAATCAGATTCTGGATCTCTGATGCAGCATTCAAAGCTCTCCACACTCTGTCCCCAAGATGTTCCCTTCACATCTGTTCATCACTGTATCTCCCCAACTACCCTCAAAGTTCCAAACACACCAGACCACTGGGCATTCTCAGAAACAGTCAATGCGCTCTGGACTCATGCTGTGTCCTCTTCAGGGGTCCCACTCCCACTGCCTCTGTCCTTGAGTGACTCTTTCTATAAGTCCCATGTAAATGCCGACCCCTTCAGAAGCCAACTTCAATACCCTGTGTATGATTAAACTCATCCTTTCTTCACACAAACTTGGTGCCACCATACTTATATTTAGTCGTAACTGAGGGTCTATCTAGCAACACAATTTCCTTCTCCCTGCTTTAATTCTCCTAGAACATCAAGGACATCTTGAAAAAGAAGGAATGTGCCTCTGACAGCAGGTTGCACTTAGTAGGATCACATAAAACAACATCTGGAATGCAGTAGCTACTTGGAATGTATTTGCAGAACAAGTACATGTTTGCTAATAGATTGCATGTGAAATGTTTCTGTGGAATGTACAGGCTGGAATCTCATCAAAAAAGGCCTCTAGTGCCAGTGTAAGAAGTATTTGATGAATGTAGCTGACAGGAGGAACCATGGCAGAACTGGGTGACACTTGAAAAATTCAAGAGCAGTCAAGACAGAAACAGTGAAATGCCTGGAATAGGTGCTAGGCAAAAATTTATCCAAGAGATTAATTTCTGGTGAGAACAGTGTTTAAAAAAAGTGGACCAGAGTTAAGTATTTGTTCCCAAATAAAACTTAGACAAGGAAAGTAAATCCCTGCAAATGGAAACACAACATACAGCAAAGCCGGTGGGGAATACAACTGGAACCACAGCCGTTTACATGGCTACTTACAAAGTCAACTTCAAGAATGGATTCCATTTACAATATGGCCCTTGTTAGGTACACAATTTTAATTAAGTAGAGACACAAAGTATAACACCAACATGTTACAGACAGGCAGTCACTGCAAGGGCCATCTGATCACGAGTTGGGCTTGTTTATGGTATTCTTGTCAATATAATTGTCATCTCAGTGCTGTGTGTTTATTTTTAAATATGAGCTTTGTTTTGCCTTATAGGCAAGAGAAATGTTTGTTTCCAGCCAGGTTTCTATGTGAGATGTTCATTCAAAATTCTAAGTATAATGAGCAAAATTATTTTTTCTGAGAATTTGTACCTTTTGGGACTTGGAGAAGAATAGTTTGTGAGTAAAAGGATAGGCCCAAAAGAATGATCAGAATGACCCATTTACATATAGGGTGCCCATAAGATAAAAGGTGGGGGAGGGTTGGGATTGCCTCCATGGAAGTAATTTTTGAACAGGCAGCATCATATACAAAAAGCAGAAGATGGAGTCTCAGCCCTGCTCTCCTGAGTGTGATCTTCGGAAACTCGCTTCACCTTCTGAAGTGACAACCCTGACATCAGCACTGTGGGTATAATAATTCCTTGGCAGCCAAGCCTGGCACTATTCTAATGAGCTTGGGAATGTACAAGACAGAGCTCCGGGTGCTGTGGAAAGATGTGCTCTTTGTCCTCCAGGGTCTCAGGGATGGTCTGTTCCAAGGCTCTGCCCTCCTTCACAAAAGACATTGAGCTCCCTCCTTTGCAGGTGAGCCCACAAGAGGTCCTGAGTCCGAGTCTGACTCAAGGATTCCTGAGAAGTCAGAGGAGAGAGAAGCGCCCAGACTCCTTTCTCCTGCCATGCACTCCATGATGCAGTCTGTTGCCGCCTGCTCCTCCTCCAGCCAGCCCAGGGCTATGGTAAGTAGGAATGAGAAGAAATCACCAGATGACCATTGGCACATGCTACCCTACACTTTCTGTGATTGGATTTTGCATCACTTATCTCAAAAACCCCCAAACCTCTGTCACTTTCTTAGGAGAACGGATTTGTAAGTGGTAAGCGTCCTGTCTCTGAGTTCTACTCTCACATGGGTACCAAGCCGAGGTTTGAGGACACAAGTTTCCCTTTTGTTCCTTCCTCTCTTTCTCCCTCCTTCCTTCTAGTCTACAACTCTTCACCGAACACCCTTTGGGGCTCACCAGCTTCCATGATGCTGTGCATCTCTGTATCCACCTCCCCAGCTATTCTCCAGAACTCCCAGCCTCGGAGCCTGGCCCCACCATGTGCTGTGATCTGTGTGCCTCTTATGTGTTCTCAGCCCAGGACCTTATTTGGTCTTTCCTCTCCCTGATCTGGTCCAAATACTGCATCTCTAGATAAATAATACTTGGGAGGGGAAGACCTTGCTTTATAAAGTCTCAAACCAAATCCACCTCTCTTTGGCTACATAGAAGCATGTAGCTTATAAGTGATAGATTGGTCTCAGGACTCAGAATAAATTCTGGTTGGGTCACTGACTCGCTGTGACACAAGCCACGTGAGTTACCCTTCTGTACTTCAGAGACGTCTTTGTGGAGTTGTACTGAGGAATAATCAAGATTGCTGCATGCATTAGAGTTCCTAGCAAATACAAATGAATGTCAAGTAATACCACCAGGAAGAACAACAGGAAGAGGAGAGCAGAGAACACTTGAGGGCAGCCACACAGGTTGCAGGAGCCACAGCAGCAGCCGCACAGAGGGAGGCATCCCAGAGGGCAGAGTGGGCAGAGGCAGCAACGGTGACGATCAGACAGCAAAGCAGAGGTGCTGCCTGCGCAGTCGAGAGCCTGAACTTCCAGCTCAGACCCTCTACCTCCCCATTATGTGGTTAACTGCAAGCCATTTACCTTCTCACAGCCTCATCTCCTCCTTCCTCACCCCAGCACTGCAAGGCCTCGAGCTGGCTGGAAGTGGAGGGGAAAGGATGCAGCAGGCTGCAGAGTGCTGGGTGCCTTCCTGCCCCAGCGTACTTCAGTCATTGCTGGCCCTGGTTTCCTTTCGTTCTTCACTCTCTCTTCTTGGAACTTTCCTCTTAACAGAAAAGCCTCCACCAGAACCTGGCCTTCAGCCTCTTCTGGGAGGGTTTGCTGAACTGTTGCTAGCTAGTCCCCAAAGCAAGACAGTGCTGGTAAGAAGGAACTCTTCCCCTCCAAATGCTTCGAGCAACTGTGTTTTCCTAACGTCATCAGCCATAGTTATGACCAATGATACATCATATCTTAACTCTCGGCACACATTACAGAATTGCTCTTATTGGTAACAGCTCTGCCTCACTCAGGCAGGGAATCTCATTTAAACTTGATGAGAAGTTTTATTTTGATTCAGTATCCCCCTTGTAAGTGGCTCCTCAACATGAATTTCTAAACCTCCAGTCAGTGCCCATTAACTCAGTCGGTGGGGAAAGGTGATCTGTGATTAATAAAAATAACAGCCTGCGTAACCACAAATATTAATATGTGCTGTGCTTTGCAATATCTCCATTAATTACAGATTAGTAGATTAAGAATAGGGAGGGAATTCATGGATCACCTACTCCACTGTTCCCTCCCCACTCAGAAATCAGAAAACTGACTTCTGGAGAAAAAAGGGGGAACGAAAGCCTGAACCACTGTATCAATAACTGAAGTCACTGCTACAGAGACCAACCAGAACCAAGGCTGAGATGCCAGACCAAGCCTGAGTCTGTGGAAGTTCCCCAGGTCCTCTCATCAGGATTGTCTCCTTCAGCCTCAAGATTCTTCCCTGCCCAGAACCTGACTCAATTCCAACCAAAGCAGGGTCCCTCCCACCTTATGGGTGATGCCCAGGGCTCGTACAATATAAAACCTCATGTCTGATATACCTGCGTTTGGCATTATCAGTGGACACTTGTTGAAATGGGTTTCTGCCTTTCAGGAAAAAATGAGCTTCTGGCATTCTCTCCATTCTCTGATGGTTCAAGGGCTCTGAGACAGCTTGGCTGGCTCTAGAACCATGCCGTATCAGGATCAGTTGAACAGATCAAAATCCTGATTTTAACTGTGACCTAGATGGCTGGTACATGAGCCTTCCCTTGCCAAGGTTTCCCATGCTGCAGTAGACTGTTGGGCTCCACTTCAATACCCTCTGCTGCTGGGACAGTCTTACTAGCTCTTGTCCTGTCTTTTGTGGCTTGCTTACCTCCCCCATGGAGCTGCTAAATACATGTAATACCTCATACCAGGTTGAGCTATGACATCAATATTTACTTATGGCAAATAGTGCCTGGATAGTCTTAAAATACATATTGATTTTGGGAATCTACCTGAGTTGGCAGCAGAGACCTGTGTTGGTCCACTGTGTCATTTCTCCTTCCTGCACTCACAATCCCTCCCGGCCTCCTTTGTACCCAGGACATGGCCTCCATTTACTGCAAGAGATATTTATCTCTTCCATTAAGGCACTGAAGAGTTGGCATATGTGTTCCTTCTCTCTCTCAAGGCTCTTAGAAGCTAATGGTTGATAGGTTTGGGTCCCAAGATGGAAAGATGCTGGTTTCCCGAGTCCCTAAATGAAAACAAACCCCTGTCAACCCTTGTCACATCTTGGGTGCAGAAGCAATGAGCTTCTGTTGTGCTGAGCTTCTCAGATACTGAGCTTTTTTTGTTACAGCAGCATAACCCATCTCATCCTGACTTACACACAGCATAGCCTCTGCTCATCCCTTAAATTATGTTTTCCTCATGTTCCAGTCTCAGTTTCCTTTTCTTGACACTCTTTTTACACATGCCTATGCTCTCTTGAATCCTCAACAACCATTAGTTTGCTGAAAACATACAAATCTAGGTTGCTAACTCAGCTTCAGCTTTTGAGCTCCAGATATCTACATTCAACTGCTGCCTGGCAAGTTCCATCTGAATTTGTTAGGACTTTTATGTCAAGGTATTCAAAACTAAGCTGACTATCTTCCCCTGAACATTCTTCTATTCGTGGATGAACCTATTGGCTTTACCTGCACAACTCCATAAACAAAAACCCAAGTGTAGTAATATCTTTTCTTCCCTGTCCCTTACATAGCATTAAGCTCTGTCCCCAACATAGTTCTTGAAACCATCTGCTTCTTTCCAACTCCATTATCTCTTTCATATTTACTTCGTCATCTCTTACCTGATTCCAGTAACAGCCCCTTATTTTGTTCTCCCTACTCCAGTCTTGCTCTGTCTTTACATCCTCCACATCAGATGATACAGAAGACAGATTTAAGGAAAAAAATTGTACACATTCTCTTAGGTGCTCCTGTTTAGACTTAAACTCCTTGGCACAGTTATTAAGCCACCTCATGACTGAGCCTCAGTGTAGCAAAGAGCCTCAGAGTGTGGCCTCTGAAATCAGGTCTTTCAGAGCCACGTCAGACCTCACCATGGAAAATCACTTAACCTTTCTCAGTCTCATTGTTCTCATCTATCAAGGACAATAATTGATGTTTATTTTATTGGGTTGATGAGGATTGACTCAGATAATTTATGGCCACATAATTGACTATATTGCTCAAAACATTATAGCCACTATAAATTATTATTAATAATGAAAAGCATTACTAGATATTAGCCACTCCCTATGTGTCAGCAACCGTGCTAAACAGTTTAAACCCATGATAGCTTATTTAATTTTCACAGCTCCCTACTTTGCCTTAGACACCGATTAAGGCATTTGTCTAAGAAAATATTAGCAGTCAAGCTGCAGAGCTGGAATTCAAACCCAGGTCTATCCGGTGAGAAATTAAATGCTTTTCAACTGTACAGAATGTGGTTAAAGGAGGTAAATTATGATACCACTTGATGTCCAGAAACAGGGAAACAGCTTTAAAAGATGATCATTTATACAGTACAGGGTTGCCAGTTTGCACCCCTCCCTCCTGAGGGCACACTTTATAATAACATTTAAAAGCATATGTCATAGTGCAAGGATTAAGGGTGCAGGGTGTAGGAATCAGATTTTCTGAATTTGAGTCATGGTTCTACAATATTCTGGCTGTGTGACCTTGGGCAATTTGCTTGCTTCTATATACAGGGGAATAATAAGGCCCATCTTATAGGATTGTTTTGTTAAGTAAACAAGGCTGTATAGGCACAGTACTTAAAAAGTTCCTGATCAAATGTGCTCAAATATCACCATCATTATCATTATTGCAAGTGGTAAAAAAAAAAAAATCAGGAAACACAGTTGTACTTGTATTACACTATGTGCTTACCTGTATTAAAAAACACAAAGGCAGATAAAACTGGAAGAATATAGGCATATGTGGTAACAATGGATTTCTCTGACTTGTTTTATGATGAATGATTTTTTCTCCTTTTTTATTTCTGCATTTTTCAAATTTTTGAGAATTAATATGGGCCATTTTCATAAGAAAAAAAATAGTATTCTTCTGTGATTTTAGACAAGGAATTTTGTTTTCTACCCTCAGTGATTTTTTTTTTTTTCTGAAGCATCATCTTTGGTCATTAAATTCACTTAAAAGCCCTGATCCATTTTTGATCATCTGAAATATAGTGACAGGCACCAAAATCAATCCCTACATTCGAGGCTTGCAAAGAGCATAAATTATTTTAGAAGTCATGTCAGGTAGAGTTTCTTCCAAGGTTTGCTTGCAAATTTTAATCAGAAAACACAGAAGGTATATGCAGCTTAGATTGAAATATCCCTTCACCTTGTACTCAGAACCAGGTTGACTTACTGTTGGCTGGATGATAGGACTGGCAGAAGTTACAGCTTGTATGATAGAGGCAGCCTGGGCAGGAACTGAAGGAAACACATAAAGAAACATTTATTTAAGAAAAGTAAATCAACCATAAAGATCCTCCCAGCAGACCTGAGAGATGGAAGCCTCTCTCTCATTTTCTCCTTGGCAAAATTTAATCTATCGCTGGGGTTTTTCAAGCATCATATTCAAAGAGATGCAAATTCATCAGCGCTGAGACCCCAGCTGACTTTTAGCACCTTGTGAATGTCAAAGGGCCTTAAAGGTTGAAGTGACTTACCTTCCACCCTCACGGATTCAAATACATGTGTGCGTGCATGTGGGTGTATGTGTGTGTCTACATATATATTCATATATATTATTTTTATTAAGAAGAAAGGCTAAATCAGAGCATCTACCTATGTGATCCGTGCCTTCTTTGTGTGGATCCATTTGCAGCAAATCTGAAATTTAAACAGAAAATACCACACTGAGAAACAAAAAGTGCAATTGAAAAATCCACAGTCTATCACTAAATCACAGGGCTGGTGAGAAAGTTGGGTGTTTTTTTTTTTCCTTAGCTTTGTTTTGATTTTTCAAAATAGCAAGCATTTTATCTATCGGCTTCCTCACAATCCCCTTTGATTGAACTGGTTTAGGGATGACAATTAACTCGTGAGTGATCTCTGCCCTTCACACGGTTCACAACTCAGTTTCCTTAATATAGACTGTCCATAAAGTTCATGTGCAATTTAAATATAAGTAATTTATTTACAATGGAAAACAAGAGGTTTTAATTAATATTTCATACCAAACACAGTTTAGGGGAGGGTTATGCTTTGCACAGAGATCAGCAAGGCTGTTCTAAAGTGGAGTTTCCTCCCATGAAGGCATAAATGAAAGATCAATTTAGAGTCAGAAGAGAAAAATGTTAAGTTCCCCCCATGTAACAAAAGCCCCAGATGAAGTGTTAGTAATTTAGAGTTGCTATCATGTGTTCAGAATTTGAAAATCATTTTTGCTTTCAATTCAACAAGTATTCATTGACTTCCTACTAAGTGTTTGTCCCCTGAGGAGCCAAATATGACAGAGTCAATGTCTACCCTTAAGGAGAATATAGGTTTGCAGGAGAGTGTATCTGTCGCCTATAGCCATAAGAATGCTGCTTAATAAACAAAGTCTCAATAACTTATGATAGAAGGGATTGATTTCCTGTGTGTCTTGGGGAGGTTGGCTTGTTAGCTCTGCTCATCTTGCCTGGCTGGGCTCACAGGCTTAGAGGTTGACTGAAGTTCTTGGCTGGGGCAGGTGGGAAGGCTGGTCCTGCTCTCATTCTCCGGTGCAGCGGTTCTCAATCTGTGGGTCACCACCAATGAAAATACAGCCTGAATATCAAAGACATTTACATTACGATTCATAACAGTAGCAAAATTATAGTTATGAAGTAGCAACGAAAATAATTTTATGGTTGAGGGTCACCACAACATGAGGGACTGTATAAAAAGGGTCACAGCATTAGGAAGGTTGAGAACCACTGCTCTAGTGGGCTAGACTGGTCATGTTCTCACGGCAATGGCTAAGGTATGTGAGAGAGGGCAAGCCAAATGGACTCAGTGCTTTGCAAGCCCCTGTTTGCATCACATTTGGTGACATCTTATTAGAGGAAGGTCACATTGCGGAATCTAAGCTAAAGTGGGAGGGCTTTGCAAAGTTATATAGCTTTCCACAAGTAGGGGTCTGAAGAACAGGGGATATTTTTACAATGTGCCTCAGAGGGATAGATAAGATATATACCACCATTTTATAAATATACATAATAGAAGAGCAGACAAGGCCCCTTAGGGTGTTGGGGAGAGGGGAATGCACTTTGGGATATGCAAGAAGGGCTTTCTATGAAGAAAGATGTCCCAGCTGGAGGTGAGGATTTGTTTATCAGATCAGGAGAGGCAGATAATTCAGGCTGTGGTGAGAGCATAGACCTAAATACAAAGGCATGAAACAATGCCAACTAGTGCCACAGGAGCACACAGAGTAGGGGGACAGGTGCAGTGGAAGGTCATAGGTGAGCCTGAGATGCTAGGCAAGTTCTGATGCTGCCAGATGGCAGGTGTTGTATATCAGCCCACAGATTTTCATGTCTAGGTAATGACTACATGAGACTACATTAGCAAGACCTACTTCAGTGATGTGCATATGTGTTTGTGGTCTGCAAGACAGTGGAGACAGCAAGCCGTGTGTCTTCCTCTTGTGACAAGAGGTTCTGCAGAGTGATCTAGTAGCCATGTGAGTGAGGCAGGTAAACACAGGTGCCAGAGGCTGGGAAGAGTGTGGGAGGGTGCAGAGGGGGATGAAGAGAGGTGGGATCAAGAGTACAAACGTACAATTGGGTAGAAGAAATAAGTTACAGTGTTTGATAACATAGTAGGGTGACTATAGTTAACAACAGCATGTTGAATATTTCAAAATTATCTGGAAAAGGATCAACCTATAATCCTAGCACTCTGGGAGGCAGAGGTGGGTGGATTCCCTGAGTTCAGGAATTCGAGACCAGCCTGAGCAAGAGGGAGATCCCATCTCTACTAAAACAAAAAAATTAGCCAGGTACCTGTCGTCCCATCTACTCAAGAGGCCGAGGCAAGAGGATCTCTTGAGCCCAAGAGTTTCAGGTGGCTGTGATCTATGATGCCGTGGAACTCTAGCCAGGGTGACAGAGTAGACTCTGTCTCAAAAAAAAAAAAAAAAAAAAAAACCTAGAAGAAAGGATTTGAAATGTTCCCAACACATGGACGTAATAAGCCCTTGAGATGATGGGAACACCCTAATTATCCTAACTCCATCGTTAGACTTTCTTACATTGTTACATTCTTGTAACAAAGCATCACACACACTCCACCAGTGTGTACAAACATTACATATCAAATACAAAACATCTGAGCACAGTCTTCCTTTCCACCACCCTGAAAGTGTCTGCCAATAAGAAGCCATTCTGCAAGGGCAGTGTGTGGAAATGATTTCAATGACAAGGATTGTCTCTTTAAGAAAGTGGTTGGGGCAGTGCTTTGGGGTTTGAAAGTCTGGAGACAGTGGCGTTAGATTGATTAGGTGTGTACATGTTGGTTGAGAAAGCTGTAGAAAGGCGCATGGATGTGTTTGACAAGATGAAAGACTATTCAACGTGCTAGACAGCTGCTTGAGTGAAGAGATCTATAACATTGCAGTAAAATACACTCCCTGGTAAATGATACCTTCGTGGCAAAAGCTACTACAAGCTAGGTCACTCAATTTTTGTCTGGCATGACAGACTTAACCAAATAAAGTTTGAAAGCAGAGTTTAATACACAGACCTCATCACAGAGGAGCAGCCACCTAAGGGTGGTGACCCATGTGGTCACTATTGTAAGAGACTCTCTGAGACTTGAAAATGATGCTGTCGGGCAAAGATGTGTGTGGGTCTAAGAAACAAGAATGGCTTTGGATTGAGGCAGGCATAGGCAGGAATATTGGCCTCTGGTAACCCTCTCAGTAGCCTTGGACAAAGCGCCTAACCTTCCTGACTTCCAACGTTTACTCATCTGTAAAATGGGATAACAGCAGGTGCTTCAAGGGGGATGGATTGCACAGTATCCAAAACATGAAAGACGTCAAGACCTGCATACCTGGGTGAATTTTTCTCCAATTAACTGGAAAAGCTCTCCATTTTAAAGAACTCATGTGATTTGATTAGGCCCCTTTAGATGGTCTATGACAATTCCATCTCAAGATCTTTAGCTCGGTCACATCTGTAAAGTCCCATTTGCCCTGTAAGGTACCACATTCACAAGTACTGGGGAACGAGACATGGATATTTTTTGGTGGGGGCTTATTCTGGCTGACACAAAGGGCAGAGCCTGTCTTCTATAGCCTCTCAGGCAGAGACCATTTTGTAATCTATGATTTCTACATGAACCAGACCACAAAATGTGCCTAGATGCAAGGTGCGTTGGCATCCCATAGTGGATGTTTCCATGTCTTGGAATCAAAATGCTAGTAGTAATGCAAGGGCCACCTCTTCAAAGGCTCCCTTCCTAAGTAAATAAGTTAGCATCACCCTTGTATGTGCCTCTTAAAATTTCTTCACATTTTTCTTCTTCTGTACCAGACACTCAACCCAGAGAAGTAGGGGTTACCTTCATGTTTCTGACACCCAGCATAGCACCTGGCAAATAGTAAGCTATGGATAAGTAGCTGTTAGATGCATGAGGATGCCATTGATAATGATCTGCTGTAGTCCGGGAAGTATACTGGTCACTCAGCAACATTATGTCTAATCCTTACCTTGAATTTTAAAGTTAACAGGGGGAGGGTCTTACTGTGACGTAAGTAACAACTCTATCCCTAATCCTTTCCATGGCAGCTCATTATAGTCTGTGTCCCAGGTAAGAGCTTTCTCATCTCCCCTCCACCGCGTTGTTACTGTCCTGGTTAACATGCTCACTATCATCTCTTGTCTGGACGTTCCTAGCAACTCCTCTAGTCTTACCAACTTTAAATCTACCCACAGCTGCCTGAATCATCTGGTTATCTTTCTAAGATATAGATCTGATTATATCATTGAGGGGGAGTCCAAAACTCTCAGCAGTGTACAGTGTGCAGAGGATAAAGTCCAAGCTCCTTCATGTTGCACACCGGACCTTTCCTGTCAGGGCTCCTCCTCACGGCCCAGTGTCCCCTCAGGATTCTTCTGCACAGGCAGACTGTGCTGCCCTGCTGAGTCTCCATCCACCCACAGGTCCTCCCGGTGTCCCCTCCTCATGACACTACACCTGCACTTCTCACCGCCAGAAGGCCTTTTACCTCACACAACAGCCTCAATTGTCAATATGCTACCCCGTGGCCTTTCATTCTGGAAAATCTTCCATGACGTATCCAAGAAAAATTAACCACTCCCTCCTTTAAGCATGTGACCCTGACTTTAACCTATCTCTTTTGTTGTACTAAATCCTACCAAATCGTAAATATTCCTTCACCTGTCTCATTTTCCATTAGCCTCAGAGATTCGTGGAGAGAGGGGCCCATTTCTCACATCTCGAATGCTAACTTTAATATCTAATAATAATAATAATAAATTTCGGTGACGATGCACTAGAACTATAGTTCAGGTGCCGATTTAAATTCTTCCTTCATTCAATCCTCACACTAACTTTGTAAAGTAAGTATTATTATTAGTCTCATTTTATATATAAGAAAAGCAAAGCATGAAGTAGATGCTCAACAAATGTTAATGAATAATGTTGTTGTTTAAAGAAAATCACTGTCCCCAATTTATAGAAGAAGCTGAGCCATAGCTCAGGGAGTCTAAGACCCTTTGCCAAATCGCACAGTTGGTGAATGATGAAGATAAGTTTCCACATAGATATGTGGAGCCCTGAAGCCTATTTGTTTTACCTCTGTAGCTTCCAAAACTAGGTCATGGACCATAAATACATCAGTTGAGGGGAAAAAAGAATCTTATCCATGATTCAATAAAATTGCATGGTATACTATCCAGATCATAGCATAATAATAACAACAACAACAGCAAAAAATAGTAATAGTGATGGCTAAATGTATACAGTGCTTGCCTCGAGTCAGACGCACCTGCGTGTTCATCCCTAACACACATGAACTCATTTGATCCTGGTGACAACAGTGTGTAGTTTCATGGATGAGGAAACAGAGACACGCAGAGGTTAACTGACGTGTCCTAAGCCACACAGCCAGTGGGGTTAGAAATCAAGGAGTTCATGGGCTTCCCTGTTACACCCACTGTCTCTCTGAAACCGACACAGATCAGGTCCTGGTTGGCTTCTTTTTTCAGCCTCAATTCATGCTGCGCAGACCAACCCATCCCGTGATTTTCCCCAATACTCGTAAAACACTTGAGAAACCAACAGAGAGACAAAGACGACAGAAGAAATGTCATCCACACAGGTACTCTGATTTGACCAGCATCTAACAAGGAGGAAGAGGGGGGAAGGAAGGAAAGGGAAAGGGGGAAGAGGAGGAAAAAGAGGAGCCCAAAGACGGGTTCACATCTCCAGGATCACATGAGAACCCAGCCTGGGAACACAGACTCTCCTTTGCCCTCCTGGAGCATCCACGTGTTCTAATGGTGACCACTTGTTCACGGCCCCCCTAAGATGTCACAAATCATCCCGGAGTCAGGGTGACATCAGCAGGCAGCACCTAGAGCAGGGGTCACAGTAGATGGGCAAGCCCGCTGGTGCCATCTCCAGATTGTACTCTCAATCCAGCGTGCCTTCCTCTCTGTGGCTACCAACACCATCCAAATCCTCATATCTCTCTCCTAGACTCCAGCTCTAGTTGGTGAACAGCTTCCCTTCCTACTGCTTCAGAATTTGCCCTCCACACAGTCGCTAAAGAGCCCCTAGGGAAAAAAACCTTTCATGCTGCCCTCCTTAAGCTGTCTCATGGTTTCCCAGCATGGACGGATTAACACCCAAAGTCCTCGCTGTGGTCTCCATGGCCTGATTCACCCTGGCTCTCCCCTACATCCCTGATCTTATTCCATGTAGCTCCTTTCCTCACCTACTCTCCCCATCACGTATTTCTTTGTTCCTTCAATATGACCTATTTGCTTCTACCCCAGGGCCTTTGCATGTGCCCACTGCTTAGGATGCCCATCTTTCTGAATGCCCCATGTTTCCTCCTTCTCATTTCAGCTCAACTGTCACCTCTTCCAAGACAAGAAACCTTCCCAGACCATTCAAGGTGACCCTTTTTCATAGTATTTATCACTTTTTGAAAAGAACTTATTTGGCCTTTGGTTACTTGCTTCTTCTCCATCTCCTGGACTAGAAGGCCGGGTTTATTACTCTACCCTCTAGCACTGTATGGCTATGTATCCCTAACCAGCAGTATATTGACCTCACTGGGAACTGGTTAAGAACCTATCTAGCCAAGTACACTGGGTCACCCCTGTAATCCTAGTACTCTGGGACTCTGGTGGGTTGATTCCTTGAGCTCAAGAGTTAGAGACCAGCCTAAGCAAAGGGAGACAACATCTCTACTAAAAATAAAAAAACTAGCTGGACATTGTGGTGGGTGCCTGTAGTCCCAGCTACTCAGAACACTGACACAAGAGGATCACTTGAGCCCAAGAGTCTGAGGTTTCTGCAAGCTGTGATGCCCCAGCACTCTACCCAGGGTGATAGAGTGAGACTTTGTTTCAAAAAAAAGAAAGAAAGAAAGAAAAAAGAATATTGCCTATCTTAATTCCCACTCTACCAAAACAGAATCTACATTTTAATATTGTCCCTGGAGGCTCATATGTACTTTATACTTTGCAAAGCATTGTCCAAATGCAGTGTCTTAAAAACAAAGGTATCCAAAACACATACAATAGAACCTCTGTAAGTTGACCACCTAAGGGACTGTAACAAACTGGTCAACACCAAAGTGGTCAACATAAAGAAATAGGCCTACTGTGCTGTTATGTCCATGTGGTACCTGTCTGGTCTATGAAAATTAGTTTGACTTAAGGGGGTGGTCATTGTAGGGAGGTGATCAACTATAGAGGTTCTACTGTATTGAATAAATACATGAATGATAACACTTTGCCTCTCAGACAAAGATGTAAGTTCTAGGTGTTTTCCTATTAGAACTTCTGGGCCTCCAGAATTCACATAGCAAATAAAAAGAATTTCCCAAATAGTGTAAATACATCATCTGTCTCTGATCATCAAATCAAGCCAAACAGCCTCTGACGTGCCTGGAAGTCCGTGGCTTCCTGATAGAAACCCGCAGTGCTCTGTGAGAGTGAACAGGTTTTTCATGGCGCCAGAAGACTTATCTCTTCCCCAATGCAATTTTTAAAATTATGCACGTGGGTAAACAAGTAAAATTACGCACATTGGCAATTATTTGAAGCTGAACACTATTTTTATGACCAGAAAAAATAGAGTAACTAATAGAGTAACTTTGGAATTTTTGTTTGAACAAACATACATATATAAGGGCAGAGTGAAGTCTTTTGAATTACACACCTTGGATTGATATTAAGTTGACAAAAGCTGAGTTAAGCTTTGGTCCTTGCTATGATTATTAGTATGTGAAAGTGCCGTGCGTGTAGCGGAAGGCAGTGGGAAGGAATGTCGGCCAAAGGAGACAATTTGTTGTATAGAAGGGAATGTAGCTCAATTTTCACTGCTTTGTCTTTTGCTTGCCACAGTTACTACAAATGCTTTCAAATAAGTAAACATAACAGGAAGTACATTATTAGAAATAAGAGCAGCGATACAAATGAGGCATTAAACGGTTCTACAAATGTTTCTCTGTTGGTGTGAGTCAAGCCAAAGCTTTTGAGGTTGCCTGACTGGGTTCAAATCTCAGCCTATCCTTCCAGCCAGGTGAGTGGAGCCAGGTTTTATTAACCCTCAAAGGCCTTGCCGCCTTGTGGAACAGGATAAAACATCCTCACTTACAGAGTTGTTTTTATATAAAGTTCCAAGATCATAGTTGGGATTAAAAGTGTTGGTGCTTTTTTCTCTTTTGCATGCAAAGGAGCTCATAAGGCTGCCACAGAACATCTAAAAGACTCACAACAAACAAGCCCGGCTTTGCTGCGATCTGTGTGTGCACCAGCAAGCAGGCAGCGAGCGGGTATCAGTAAACTGTTGAAGCTGGGAACCATTCAAAGTTGTACTAAACACCAAAAAATACCTAAAAATAGCTATGCATTCAGACACCCAAGGGTGGTGGGTAGAAGAACGT
Source organism: Galagoides demidoff (assembly GCA_963574575.1). Classification (NCBI taxonomy): domain Eukaryota; kingdom Metazoa; phylum Chordata; class Mammalia; order Primates; family Galagidae; genus Galagoides; species Galagoides demidoff. The sequence goes on from CAUYQV010069572.1 coordinate 49,967, forward strand.
GTCCTCCTTATGACAGAGACTTATTAATGTACTTTATTTTATAATTTTGTGTTCTGTTACTTTATTTTACTTTATCTTTTTTATTGTGTTTTATTCTGCTTCATCTTACTTAATTTTACTTTGTTTTCTTTTACAATCACACTGGTGCTGTAACTCTGATTTAAACACTGTTTGTGGTGCTTTACAAATCCTCGCCAGTCTATTCTCACAGCAACCCCATAAGGCGGCACAGTTTACAGATGGAGAAACTGAGGCACAAAGAAGGAATGTTGTCTGCAGGGCCCCACTTGCTGTTGGCCCAAGATGGTTTTACTCATTCTAATCATACAGCACGATTCACTAGTTAGCTCAGAACAATTTAGGATGGTTTTAAAGTGTAATCCACTCTACAAGAGGATGGCATGTGCCCACAGGCTGTTGCTACAAACAGCATCAGGCATTACAGTATTTTAAACTGAAATTGAGACTTTTTTCTGACTCATTCAGGGTTGTCCAACCTGTGGTCTGCAGGCTACATACAAATTATGTAAAGATTTGTTTTGCTTATCGGTAGTGGCGGATATCATTAAAATTACGCACAGACCTTTTTCTTTGCTCATCAGCTCTCGTTAGTGTTTGTGAGTTTAACGTGTGGTCCAAGACAACTCTTCTCCCCCCAGGATGGGAGGACACCCCTGGTTGCATCGTCGGACAGGCAGCTGTAGTCAATGAAAATGGCTCCAAGCTTAGAGACCGAAGAATTGGCGGTGGACGCTGACTGATCTGCTGTGCACCTGTGTGACTTTGCCCAAGTCACTTACACTCTCTGACCTTCAAGTTCCGCATCACTAAACTTGAGAGTATGATCTTTATCACCTAGAAGTCTAAAGGAAATCGGACTTACATCAGCTGACACATAGTAGGTAGATACCCAAAGTGCCAGTTAAATTCCGATTTTAAAGTTGAGATGATCAATGCATGCACAGTGGATATAGGAAAAGCAGGGTTGTTTTCCCGGGACTCGGACTCTGACAACAAATTGAAAAACACACCACCAATCTGAGAAATGCACGATATTCATGCTCTTGTGCTGTTTTGTCCTGAATTTTTTATCTCCCAAGAATAATGACCTCAGCCCTGGGCATTTCCAGGGGATTAATGACCAGCGGAATTTAATGACCCCGGCTCCAGCCTAGAGCCATCCTACATTCCCTGGGTACTCATTAATCCCAGGTAGACCAGCAGCCTTTCTTCTCACTGCAACAATCATGCCCAAGTTCAGCCCTGCTGCACGTGGAGGTACCACTGGGACTCCACGCCTCGGCTTCGGTCCCCAGCCTGCTCCCAGCTCTAGCCATTGGCTCATTTATTTACAGGAGAAGCCAGACAGTAATTAAAATATGCTAAGGAATTCCCCCGTTCTTTGGACAGCTGGATCCAATGATGAGCTGCTTCAAATACATGTGCCCTTCACCCCTCCCCTTGGATACACACATATTAACTTTTAGGGTGGCAGCTTGCCATTGCTTCACATTTTATGTAGAAGGATTTCATGAGATTTTAATGAGTTTCTATCACTGCAAAAGAAAACTCACAAAGGATCCATGCAAATTTCTTTGTCTCGTGCAGCAATCCGAGAATGATGACATGCTTCAATACCTGGTTTTGTAAGGATGTGTGTATATGCTGAGGCAGGCACGCTGGTCCCTGAGCATCTCTGCTTGCAAGAGTGCAAGGCAAAACAGTACCGTGGACACATGGTGGTCTGCGGGACAGAATCCCAGGCTGGGTTTTCCCAGAGAACATCTTCTGCTGGCTGGACCACAGACCGGTCTGTGTCACCAGCACCGGAGCACCTCCCACTTAGATTCTCCGTTTTCTCATCTGTCCAGTGGGTGAAAGATCGTAACCGTAATGTTTCCACAATTGCCTCACTTGGAAAAAACTTAATTCCTATTAAGGAACTGGCAGGTGGTTTAAATGTCACCATTCTTCTTCCTAGGCATCAAATTAAAAAAAAAAGAAAGTGAGGCTTATGAAATGCCGGGCATATATACAGGACTTTAATTCATTCCCCCAGCAGGCTCTGATATTGTCTGTATTTGTCCTATTTCTCTGATAAGGAGACTAAAGTCCATAAAGGATAAACATTGGACAAATCAGCAAGTGGCAGAGGGAAAGGGGAACCCTGGGGACTGTGCTCCTGGAAGGACCTGCAGGCTGGGGTAGGATGTCAGGTGGTCAAGGTTAGGGGTCCTGAGCCAGGGCTACAACCCCACCCTGTGCTCTGCAGTATGGGGAGTCAAGGGCAGCTGAGACATCTCTCCCCAGACCAGGAGAGGTTGCAGGAGAGAGGAGCCTCAGTGCAGGAATCTTATGGGAGTAACCTGGGCTAAAGAAGTCCTCTTTCACTAAATGCTTCTGTGTTGATGTGTGTGGACATATACGTGTATCCACAGGACTTATGCATGTGCACAACTTACATATCTCTATACAGATCTAGCTGCTAGACACACACCTATCTAGCTACCCATCTATCTCTAGGTAGGTAGATAGATATCTATCTGCCATATTATCTCACAGATTCCATTATTATTTAAAACCTCTCTAATTCATATCCCTTTTGAACTATTTTGCTATAAATTTCTTTTTTATTTCATAGTGGAAATAGCTTTTTCATTTTAGGAATAATATGTATTTTTTTATTTAAAAAAAAAGTGAATATATTTCACAAAGGGTTTCGGAAGAAAGTAAAAATCACCCAGTATCCCACCAGCTAGACACAACCCTCATGCAAGAGAGAGAAAGACAGCTTCCACTCATATACTTCACGTCAAAACCCTTTATTTACTAAATCTGGGACTAATGGAGGGGCAGGCACTGTGTCCTGCACCTGTCTGAATCTCAAATGCCTGCCCAGGACAGAGCAGGACTGAGCACCATAAGCATTGCTGGGTGCACAAAGGCTGTCCAGGAAGGAAGCCAGGGAACATGTGTTGCCTTTTTATTGGTGACCCAACAGTGGTGTGAATTTCCAAGCCAGAAATTACAATCCATTTGGTTGGGTGCTATCAACAACACAGAGGTGGCTTCTGGTTGACCTTATAGTCTCAGTCTACTAGTGAAGAGAAGGCTTCACCATATCAATAACGACGTCATTCTCACAACCTTATTTCATCTTCATGAGAACCTTAGGAGATAGGTATTAATCGCCCCATATTTCAAAAAGGGGTCTGAATGTTTGTGTCCCCTGAGAATCCATTGAATGGATGATTCAATGGTGAAGGATGAAGAGGAGGGGGCTTTAGGTGATTATTAAGAGATGAGGCCTGCCCTCATGGATGAGACTCCTGTCCTCGCAGGGGAGGACATGCAGAAGGCACCATCTGTGAGTAGTGGGGTCTCACCAGACACTGAATCTGCTACCACCTTGATCATAGACTTCCCAGACTATGAAACTGTAAGCAATCAAGAAGTGCTGTTTATAAATTACTCAGTTTATAGCCCAGGATGAAGGAGAAAAATGGAGTGGGAAGTTAGGAGGGAAGAGTTTTGACAGAGGGAG
>CAUYQV010069573.1:0-10976 GCA_963574575.1 Galagoides demidoff
AGTTTTATACAGTTTTATGCCTGGCAGGAGAGTGCCATGGCACCCTAGTATGGGTAGGAGGTCCAGTTTATTAGAGGGTCTCTCCCATGGGATGGAATGGGAGGATGTTTGGACTCTGCTCGCTTGTTTGTATGGAGTTTACTGTGAGCCCTTCTCATGGGGGAGGGGACTCCTGTCCACTTGGCGATGGATTCAGTACCTTTTGTTTGTATCTTTGGGGTCACAGCTCATCTCAGCAGGGATGTTATGCATTCTTCAACCTTCTCTCTTGGCTCTGCTCCAAACCATCAGCTTACTTGCTAAACTTCTTTCTTTTAATTCTCCTTCTGGATGGGAGCCCCTGTGGAAAGCTGGCTGCAGTCTTCCCTCTTACCTTCACCCTCTTCAACCATTATTTCTGCCATTTTATTAATGTTGATAGATTCCTTAGGTAACAGCATTGAGTGTTTTGACTCATTATATTTCACTGTCAGGAGGGCTAAGTGAATACTATATTTTCAGAAATCTGGGGTTTTTTTTGGCCAAGATATAATTATCATAAAATAAAATGCTCAGTTATCATGTGTTCAGTTTGATGAGTTTTTGACAAAATTTACATTCCTTCAGAAAGTTCCCTCATATCCTTCTAGGCCATTCGCTGCACTCCCTCAGCCTTTCCCCTACACCTATGATTTTATTTCTATTGTCATAGACTAACTTTCTCTGAAATCAGATTTCAAATATCGCAAGTGGAATCACACAGCATGTGATCTTTTCTATCTGGCTTCATTTTCTTAACCTTGCACTCCTTTTAATACTCAACCATGTAATTGTGCATATTGTTATTTCATTCCTTCTATTTTTAAGTAGGATTCCATTCTGTGAATATTCTAAAATTTGTTTATTTAACTTTGTGTTGATGGACGTTTGGTTATTTTCAGTTTCTTTACATTTTGAATATGGTTATTGGAAATATTCTTGTACAAGTCCTTCTGTAGAACTACATTTTTATCCCTCATGGTAAGTACCCGGGAATGAAATTACTGGGTCACAAAGTAAAGTTTAGTTTTATAAGAAATTGCCAAACAGCACTGGAAAGTGATTATTTCACTTTTTATTCCAACCAGAAGTGTACAAAAGTTCTAGTGGCTCCACATTCTTGCCAATATTTGCTTTATAATGTATCCCTTGATAGTTGTAATGTATCTCTTGATAGTTCCCAGTTGTTCCTTCTAACTTCTAGTTTTTACTTTTCCAGTTTCTCTTGCTCTATTGGTCCAACATGGTACACCAAGGCTCACTGTCCTAGGCACAACTCTTTTGAGATAGTACTTGGCTCAAATTCTTCCAGTGGTTTTCTCAGTCAAACCTCTAGCCTGCCAGTAAAGGTTCTCTGTCATCTGTCCTTACTTAATTTTCTAATATTATTTTCCTGTCTCTAGTACATAAATTTCACACACACTATGTTCCTACCTAACACAGTATAGCTGACCATTCCCCAAAGTTGCTGGATGGTTCTTATTTATCTGCTTTAATTTTCCTTTTCCTTTTCTTTTCTTTTTTCTTTTTCTTTTTTCTTTTTTTTTTTTTTTTTGAGACAGAGTCTCAAGCTGTAGCCCTGAGTAGAGTGCTGTGACATCATCATAGCTCACAGCAACCTCCAACTCTTGGGCTCAAGTGATCCTCTTGCCTCAGTTTCTTTATTTTCAGTAGAGATGAGGTCTCGATCTAGCTCTGGCTGGTCTCCAATTGCTGAGCTCAGGCAATCCACCTGCCTTGGCCTCCCAGAGTGCCAGGATTACAGGTGTGAGCCACCACACCGGGCTAGCAGCTATCTGCTTTCTGTTATAATGTTCTTTGCCCCCAAGTCCTTCCCTGCCATCTCTAATCTCCATAGCCTACCATTTTCCCAGATGAGGCTCAAACTGTAACTCACTATGACATCCATTTCCCCAAACATGAAATTGAACTTCACACATGCACTTGCACTTCAAGATCTCCATAGAACTGAATTTTTGCCTTTGTGTTAGGCTGTTCCACCTTCACCTTTTATTAAAGCTCATTTTCTCTATGCCTTCAGGCCCTTTGTTAGCTGTGTGCTAGGTTAAAGATGCCAGTAACACTCCATTTCTTCAGTGTTCAACAGTGGGCTCTCAATAAATCTTAGCTGAAGGAATGAGTAAACTGTGTGAGTTGTAGGTGGGAATGGTGAGAGCTGTTTATTATCAGCAGGGGCCACTCACTTCTTTTTAAATAAATATTAACTGGTGTGGAAATGAAATACACACTCTACTCTTCAGCAGGTCACATTTAATATCTGATTAGTATGTGTGCCAAGAATATTTACTAAGGTTAAGTCTGAGTTTTGTTTCCATGTTTATTTGCTTTCATCCCTCTCCTCCAGACCCTCTTTTTTGTCATTATAGGAAAAGAGTCAGCTCTGAATCTTTGGTTCCTAGTTTCAGTGGTTGGAGGATTGTCTGTGGAAACAGTAGCTATTGAAAGGAAACATTTTTTTTTTCTGTCTTCCAAAAAAGTCTAAACCAATGATTCTCAAACTTTTTGGTCTCAGGACCCCTTGACACTGTTGAAAATGACTGAGGGCCCCAAGGACCTTTAGTTCACATGGGTATTTGTCTACTGATGACTTTGTATTAGTTTTACAAGTCTCTTTAATGGCTTAATAGAAGACAGCTGTGACTTGGGTTAACTCTTTGTTCATTCTTCCTGATATCATGTTATATGATTTCTAGAAAACTCCATTGTACAACTCTTGAAAGAATGAAAAAAGCAAATAATGCCTTTGTGAAGTAAAATAAAATCTTAAGCCCTCCTCTGACCCCACCTCCACTTCTTTCCCTCCAATGGCTGACTCAATAGACTCCCTACTGGCCAAGGGGATACCTAAAACTGAGTTGCTAGTTTGGAGAAAGGAGATCAGACATACCTCATTATATCCCTCTCTCTTCTTGAGGATATCCTTTATAGCTCACTAACAGATCTGAGGCTATGCAAAATAAACCTGCTGGTCCTCAATTTACACAACAAAGGTATGACCAATATTGACCAAAGAGGTCTCTCTATATTCTCTAAGACTCATGTCTTCAGGAAACACAATACTGCCTTCCTCCCAGAGGGTTTTAAAAGAGGCAGTGTGGCTCAACCAGGAGGGTGGGGCTACTGGCGTTGAGTTGTGTAGCTCAGTCTGTGCACTGAAGTTGCTAAACATCTCCAATGTGCAGATTGGTTCACAAGTCAAGGGAATATTCCACTTTGTTCTGTTAGGAATTTTAACGAGTTTATTTTACTATTTTAGAAAATGGCATTGTTAAGGCAACAACGCTTATATTAGCTGATTATCCACTACCTGGACCCATCTGCACATGGAGCTGTGCATTAGATATCCAGATGAGGCCCTCAAATCACTTTGTTATGTCCTTTAGTTTACTCATGCTTGGCATTTGCATATTTATATATATTTATTTTTATTAGAAATTTATGTCATGTTTCAATGTACGGTTTTATTGATGGTTTCAATGATTTTGTGTCATAGATTCATGTGATCTATGAATTTTATTTTAAGGCTATAGGAGGCTTTGTAAGAAGTTTGGTATAGAAAGAGAATGGTGAATCTGGTAGGATCGAGACTACTGGAAGCTTCACATGAAGCCATAGGTAGGGAGAGCACAGATAATGACTACAACCAACAGATACAATATTGGTTTATTAATGTTTTTCTTTAAAGAAATACATGACATTAGTCACACAAGTTGGATGGTAGAGGTGATTATTTATTTCATATAACTTTACATTATTACTTGTTCTATCCAAACATGGAAATACAGCTCAATTCTGTCCTGTACACTCACTGTCCTTGTTATCACTAATAGCTGTATCTAGTTTCAATTTTGATCACACAGTTCTAGCCAGAGGGCCTACAGCACACATAGCTGTAGATGAGGAACATGGGTGATTTCACAGTCTGTTGTAAGCCTCTGGAAGAGGCTTCATATATATGCTCTTCCAAGGACTCTTTTGTTCATATACATTTTCACAAAGATATTTAAAACTAGTTTTTGGAATGGTTTTCAGGCCTCCTTCCTAGATACTATTTTGTATAGAAAATAGATGAAAAAGAATTAAAAGAAAAAACAAGGCAGAAGGCTGCTGAATCAGATAGATCTGTGTTTCTGTCCTACTCACTAGCTGTAAGATCAGGAACAAGTTACTGAATACTTTCTGAGCTCATATTCCTCCATTTATCAAGTAAGGGCAATTATTACTTTATGGTCATGTGATATTTAGATAAAATAAAGTACTTAGAACCTGTTAGAGTTTTCCTTGTTTCTTTAGTATTGCACACTGATCCACAGGTCATATTTTAAGTTCTCTTTGATAATTGTTATCAATGTAAAATTTAAAAGACACTGAGGAAATTCAACCATGTCCCCATATAGGCAACAATGAATGAAATCCCAAAGTACCCATCTTCCAAAAAGAGCTGAAAACTGCTGGGTCTTGGACCTGCCCTGGGCTGACCAAGAGGAGACACACGTTCCCTACTATTCCCGAAGGTCACTTCAGTCCTCCTCCCAGCCCATAAAAATAGTGAGAGAAGCAGAAGACTTATAGAAAGTGACAAAGATGTTTTCTCATCTCTAAAACCAAGTGGCAGGATCTTTAAGAGAATCACTGATAAAGACTGGTAGGTGCCGGAGACAAGGGAAGGCAGACCCTCACACCCAGCTGAGACCTCCCCGGGTGAGTGGGCTGGCTCAGCTGCCCTATGGCCTAACTGAAGAGAGGGAGAAAGGACAGGAGGGCAGTAAGAGCCAGGACCTGTTGTGGGGTTCCCTGTATGCCCATGCTTTGAATGCAGAGTTCATCTCAGAAAGGAGCCTGTTGTGTGCTATCTTGTCAAGTATCTGCTGAAGATGGGTACAAATGAGATTCTCAAAATTCTGCTTGGTCATAAAAGGCCAAAAGAATTTAGTTGTTTCTAGGTCCATAAGACTTCAAGATGACTAAGCGTAGACTGACATCTTGTGGCTCAGCATGAAATAGGCACATCACTAAGAATTATTTCTTGGATTGGCAGAGTGGATGGCCTGAGGACAGAAAATAAAAACCTTGCTTTTTCACCCAGATAATATCATGATATCCATTAATTGTATTTTAATGGATACTTTTAAGAAGATAATATTTATTTATTTTATTTTTTACTTTTGAGACAGAGTCTCACTCTGTCACTATGGGTAGAATGCCATGGCGTATTAGCACACAGCAACCTCAAACTCTTGGACTTGAGCAATCCTCTTGCCTCAGCCTCTCAAGCAGCTGAGACTACAGGCACCCACCACTACACCCAACTAGTTTCTCTATATTTTTAGTAGACATAGAGTCTCACTCATGCTCAGGCTGGTGTATAACTCCTGAGCCAAACAATCTGCCTTCCCTGGCCTCTCAGAGTGCTAGGGTTACAGGTGTGAGCCACTGTGCCTGGCCAGGAAAGATAATATTTAACTATAGTAACTATTAATTTACATTAACATTAATTAACTATTAATTTACAGTAACTTGTTTTGCACAGTTATCAAAATATATGACTTATTCTGCTTCCAAGCAATTTCCAGTAGAACACATCCCTTTCCTGTACTGTTCAGTGGTCTATAATCTGAGCACTCTGTTGATCCAGCAAGTATTCCTAAGAAATGTGAGGGGTACTGGAACATTCCATGGGCCTACCTGTGCTCTCAGCTCTTCATACTCCAGGCTGAGGCTCGGTCCCCTCCTTCCTCCTGCAGGTCTGTGACCATAATTAATCCATCCTGTAATTATTCTCTCTGGTCTATTTTTCCAATATATGTGAACAAAGATGATTCTTCCAGGCACAACTTCCAAAGGGCTGTACATTAGACTTTACTGATACTTGACAATAACATAAAAGAAGTACAGGCACAAAAGAGAAAATTAAAAATACAATCCCAGCTTCTATTATCTTAGAACTCATCAACTGCTTTTTTCTTTGATTTCTCTACTGGCTACAGCTCCTAGCATGCTGCCAAGCTGCTAGATCAGTGCTTTTGCAGCCAAAAGAGTCTTAGCTCCTCCAGAGGGAAAGGACCCCACCAAGTCCTGCCTCTGGTTCCTGCTTGAGGAGGCAAAACATCACTCCACATTATTGACCTCTACAAAGATGCACCCTCCCACAATCATGCTGGTCACACTTCTAAAACATCCGGAAGCATTTGACTTTAGATTTCTTTCCCAATGTTCAGAGTTTCCCAAAGAATAACAGGCTGCTATTTGATTTACATCTCATGACAAAAATGGTTACACAAAGAAAGTACTTCTCAAAGCCCCCAGTGTAGCCAAAACTCCTAAATTCAGCCTTTCCCCTCAGAGGTATGTGAAAGATGAGTTTAAAAATGAGAGTTCTTTTTTTATTTTCCTGTACCACTATATGCTGGTGATGAATAGTTCAGCCTCTGTAGGCCTCCAAGGCAGGACAGTGATACATGTTGCACTTGGTGAGGAACAAATGAGATAATTTAAGTGAACACATCTTTTAATTATAAAAGATTACAAAAACATAAATGTTGGTTGGCCTTTTTTCCAAGTCTTCTTTACTCAATGCTTCTGAAGCTGGTAAAGTAGAGTTCTTTAGTTACAACATGTGGTTCTGTATAACTACAGGTATATTAAGGAAAATGCTAAAATTACTTTTCATGTAATTTACACTAACTTATTTGTGTATGTTGGAGTCAATATTTTGAAACATACTCATACATTTTGTATAGCGTGTTTCTGAGTATATGCCCTTCTTTCTAGGCAACCTGAAATCTTCCTTCACCATGAGTTGATGGGTGATGTTAGCGGGCTGGGAGGATAGAGAGCTATGAGGTTCCATCACAGAAATCCTTAAGAGGATGACACGACTTGAAAAAGTGTTGTTGCTGTTTTTATTTTTATTTTTCATATTATTTTTTGTAATCTCACTCTGTATCCCTGGGTAGAGTGCTGTGGTGTCATAGCTCACAGCAACCTCAAATTCCTGGGCTCAACTGAGTAGCCTCTTGCCTCAGCCTCCTGAGTAGCTGAGGCTACAGATGCCTGCCACCACACCCGGCTGCTTTTTCTATTTTTAGTCAAGATGGTCTCACTCTTGCTGTGACTGGTCTCCAACTCCTGAGCTCAAGGGATCCTCTCACCTTGGCCTCCCAGAGTGCTAAGATTACTACAGGCTTGAGCCACCATGGCCATTACTGTTTTTTTAAAAAAATCTTGAAATTTGGGCTTTATTATGAAAGAAAAGATTTTCTAAAACTCCTTTAGGTCTCAGTGAGCAGATGACTAAGAGCTCAGATCATAGACTTTCTTTCTTCAGAGAAGATATAGTGCAGACATATGGTGGGAAAAAGAATAGCTCAGGAGGACAGCACAGGACACAATAGAGTACAGAGGAGAGGAAAGTCTGAAATTATTGATTTAAGTATCCAAATAAGAACAGGGAGAAGGGGCTATGTTGGAACATACCCATTGCTGCAGCTCTTGCCCTAGGAATGTCACAGCTTGGGTTTATCTGGGGAGGGATGGGGTGGCCCAGGTGTCTGGGAACAGTAGATAGACTCTGCCTGTGGCTACTTTCAATATGGTGCCAGGCAGCAGTATTCCTGAAGGGGCCAACGTCTGACACAGTGAGGGTGCAGGTGATCAAACATGTTTGATAGCCCTTTCAAGACCTGCTTCCCATATGAAAGAAGAAAACTTGAGCATGCTAAAGGCACAAGGAGAGAGGGCTTGACATCTGGTGTCTCCAAACTGTGCTTCTATGAGATGGATGAGAACCAGATGTTCCCACATGTCCCTGAAGAGGGGAAATAGTAATAATTGGGAACATGGCCAATTGTCTTGCAGATGATTCATTATGGTGGAAAAAGAAGCACCTTCTTGGAATCCTCAGGGCCAAGACTGCAACTTTATACTGAGAGGGATTCAAAGAACTGTTCAGAGCTGATGTGTCAAGAGGGGTTCCCATCAGCAGGGACTGCTGGGTCCCAGTCAGCTGTGTATTACCTATGTGACACCTGCTGGCAGCTCATGAGAGCAGAGTGTGCACTGACTCATACAGCAGGACCAGCATGGACTCTGAACACAGATCAGAGAACCTCCCCACCTCCCACCAAGAGATACTTCTGCCTCTTAACCCTTCATGCCCAAACGGTCAGATGCTCCCCTGCCAAGGGAGAGAAAATGCTCAGAGACACAGTCTGGCAGATTGAACAGTTTACATAGTGAGCAGTTTATGCGAATTAAAACATCAAATCAGACTGAGGTTATGAGATTTGATCCTGTCAGTTATTCCCACTCCAGGTGTAGTAACAGAGAGTGGGGATGGAAGGCTGATTCTGGAAGACTGATGAAGTTCTATTTCTTACTGTGAGTGATGACCCCTTTGGGGGTGTTTACATTGAGAAAATATGTGCAGATATACACTTAAGACATTTGCACATTTCTTTATATATGTCATTCATCAACAAAAAGTTCTGCTTGAAACTTCTAATGCTCTCAAACCTGCTTGCACATTGAGAAGGATATGCACATACAGTCCAGGAGGTGGCACTTGTGAGGAACAAAAAGTCAAGTGTAGAGAAATAAAGATAACATCTTTCTCAACACACTTGAGTGCAAGGTGAGTAAATGTGTGATTGTACTTCATGAGCTTTTGCTAGAAAGTGAGTCAAAAATCCATAACTCAGAAGACTCTCCAAATTCAGTGCCAATGACGCCATAAGGAAATGTTCAGGTTAGTTCTGTATTTAATGCTTTCCAGAGCAGGAAGTGCTTGAGAATTAATTTCAGGTGACAGAAATTAAAGAAGAGATTTAATCATCATTATAACTCTATATCATCATTATACATGTGTCAGAAATTGAGACACACTTCTTATATTTCATCATTATTTTAATACATTTTTGGAAATAGTGCATACTTTCTAATATTCTTAGAGGTTTTAAATTAACTTCAGCTAAAATATTCCCTGAATTGGTGATAGTCTTATAATACAGAAGGTATTGTGGGAAGGAGAGAAGAGAACAGAGAAAGTAGATCAAGTCCATACCTCTCAGCAATTGTATGACATTAGATGAGTATGTAATTTCTCAGGCTATTTCCTTCAGTGAAACAATGCTGCTCACCCCACAGACTTGGGGTGCTGCATGTCTAAATACTTTGCAAACTGCATTTACAGGACACCCCTTGATTGTTGCAAATCTGTCTTGAGAAGTGAAAGGCAGAAAATGTTTATGCTCCGTAACTTCAGTGATAGCTTCATATTTCCAATGCTTTTATACCTTGCTAGGTGGTTAAAGTAGGTATTATCAAAATTCAGTTGGCCCTTGATTAGTGGTGCTTAATTATCTGCCACATTAAGGGATGTACCTATAAAATATTTTGTGCTACGTGAAGTTCAATTGCTCTGTGGGCTAGGATATAAAATGAGGGTAGGATAATCCTTTCTTTAATTTAGCCTTGTATAACTGTAGCTGATACTGCTGGTGCCTAATCAACACCCTGCCTCCCAACTCATCAGTGCATACCCATAGACTCCAACTACCTGCACCTGTGTCACTGTGCCTGGGGGTTCTCTGGCAAGCAAGTCTGGCTCTGTCTGCTCGTGGAAGGTGATGGAAGTGTCTGAGAGTGACCACTCTTAGAAGCAACACTTGATCAGCATTCACCTCCTTTCCTCCCAGAAAGGAATAGGCAGCCCTTGAGTCATCTGTTCTACCCTCACTCTCAGGGGTATCCAGTGGGATTTAGTCCCCATTATGGCTGGATTTCTTACTCATTATGGTTGATTTCCCTCCTTTGTCTTACTTCCTCACTCTCCTACTGGTGTTTTGCCTCCCAGACATGCTAATTATACTCAAATCCTGCTCTCTGTCTGAGGGATCCCAAACAGAGACAACAACAAACAATACTGCTTTCAATTTTTGACTGTTGGAGTTGAATTTATTGCCTCACTTTGGGGTTTCCCACAGGTTCAGAAGTTTTTCTTCCCACTGATATGGTTTGAAAGTCCCTACCAAAACTCATGCTGACATTTGATTGCCATTATCATGGTAGTAAATAGTAATCCTCATGGGGAGGAGGATTTAAGATGCTTTTCCCTTATGAATGGACTATGACATTATGGTGGGAGTGGGTTACTTCATGGGTCTGGCCTCTTTTCCTTGCCCCTCTTTCTCTGTCTCTCTGTGTGCTTCCTCACCTTGCAATACCTTTCACCGTGCAGCAGGAAGGCCCTTGCAAGAGGTGCCAGCTCCTCAATCTTGAGCTTCTCAGCCCCCAAACCATAAGTCAAAAAAATTTCTATTCTATAAATTATGTGGTTTGCAGAATCCTGTTATAGCAGCAGAAAATGGACTAAGACATAAACTTTGAACCCCAAAGTGAGACTGTTGCTGAACATCTGAAGATATGGAAGTGGCTTTGAAATTGGATAAGCAGCAGAGGCTGAAAGAATTTGGAGGAGCTGGCTGGGTTAGATTGCTGTGAAGAGAGCATGGAGGATGATTCTGATGAGGGCTCAGAAAAAGACCTCATAACCAGAGAAAGCCTAACTCATCTTAAGGATTACTTGAGTGGTCAAGACCAGAGGACTGGTAGAAATTTGGACAGTAAAGGCCAAGAACTAAGAGGAAATGAAGAACAAGGTATTGAAAACTGGAGTAGGCTCAGTGCCTATAGTTCATTGAGTAGGGTGCTGGCCACATACACCCAGGCAGCAGGTTTGAGGCTGGCCTGGGCCTACTAAACACCAATGACAACTGCAGCCAAATGTTGTGGTGGTTGCCTGTAGTCCCAGCTACTTGGGAGACTGAGGCAAGAGAATTGCTTAAGCCCAAGAGTTTGAGGTTGCTATGAGCTGTGAAGCCATAGCACTCTACCTAGGGTGACATAGTGAGACTCTGTCTCAAAAAAACACAAAAAAA
>CAUYQV010069574.1:0-14177 GCA_963574575.1 Galagoides demidoff
TCAAAAAAAAAAAAAAAAAAAAAAAAGATAAGGACTAGAAAAAAAAAAGATAAGGACTAGAAACGAAAACCTTGTGGAGAATGAATGAAGATAAATACATTCAGAAAAGAAAACATAAAACTTTGTGACTACATTCACAAAACTTTTACCACCACACATTTTCTGAAAGTTTTAAATTAAAAAACAAAACAGGATCTCTGGTGCTTTAAGTTCTTGGTTGGGTAGATTAACATGGCTTTGTAAATAGAGTTAGTCTATTGGAAAAAAAGAGAGGCGCTTTTCTTTGTGCCTGGCGCTGGTGTCCAGGAAAGTTGCAACTACTCACCTATTAGTTGCACAGTGATCCTTACTAAGTAGGAATGGGAGGCCTGGAACTTACTTTTGGGAGCTTTATAAACTACATCCTGAATCCCTTGCCTGACTGCCCTGCCATGCTGTATAACTCAGTTATTGTTCCCTCCCATCTATATGCAGAGAATCAAAGCAGTCAGGTAGAACCCAGATAGGATGTTTATTGGAGAAAGGAAGAATAGCTGAGTCCCTGCTTCCTTCCTGAACCCTGGTCACCCACTTTCTCTGATTTTCTGGTGGGTGCGTAGTTTCCCAGCACCAGCGTTTAAGAGGTACTGAGGTTCATGTTAGCGTAAGAGAAAAGCTTGCAGTAATATGCAGTGTGGCCCTCCTTTCCCATTGTACTAATATTGGGAATTAACTGGTTATTTCTTTCCCAGCTGTTACCCTAATTTTTGTAGTATATTGCTTAAGAGATACATTTAGGGCTGGGCACCGTGGCTCATACCTGTAATACTAGCACTTTGGGAAATCAAGCTGGGAGGATCATTTGAGGCCAGGAGTTGGAGATAAGCCTGAACAAGAACAAAACCCTGTCTTTACAAAAATAGAAAAATTAGCCCAGCATGGTGGCAAATGTCTGGAGTCCCAGCTACTCAGGAGGATGAGGCGGCAGGATCAGTTGAATCCAGGAGTTTCAGGTTACAGTGACCTATGATGCCACCGTGCTCTAGCCTGAACAACAGAGCAAGACTGCATGTCAAAAAAAATAATAAGAAGAAGAAAACAAAATTCAAATACTGGCTCTGCTACTTAGTAGTTCTGTTACTTCAGACACAGATTACCTAACCTATTGGTGCCTCATTTTCCTTATCTATTAAATACATCTAATAATAATCACCACCTCGTGGGGGTGTTGTTAGGATTGACTGGGTGAATGCACATAAGAGCTTATCACAACGTCTGGCTCTAAGGAAGTGTGTGCTTACCATCATCGCCATCGTCCTTATTATTGGAACTTAGAATCAGCTCGCCTAAACATAAATATTCTTTTATTCTCCTCTGCCAATGCTACACTTAACTAGCCTTTTAAAAAATAGAAAAGGGCGGCACCTATGTGGCTCAGAGGAATAGGGCATCAGCCCCATATGCCGAAGATGGCAGGTTCAAACCCAGCCCCAGCCAAAAATTGCAAAAATAATAATAATAATAAAGTAAAATAAAAAACAAAAAGAACAATATTTTTTCAGATTTGAAAATTAGGTGTTCATTCTCTTTAAAATGCCTTGTCTCTGAGGACTTTGAACATCCTAATTCCTCCCCTAGACCAGTGTGAACCAGCAGGAGGAAAGGGTTTTGGCTATTGATGGAATATTTTAATAAACACAAACTGTGTATGTTTATGTGTGTTTAATTTTAATAGTTCATGGTAGTTCATTTAGGTTGGGGCACAGTGCCCTATATTACAGAAAATCTTTTGCAGTTGTATGAATTTGACTCTTTTTCAATTAGTCTGTTTGATTCTAATTAAAATGGTTACTGAGGCATTTTAGTTACAGTAAACATATTTCATTATTATAGCTACCTTATGCTTAAATATATGTTTTTCCTTGGGAAAAATATGTTTGCTGATCTATGAAGCAATGAAAACTCAGTGGCTTTGGAAAAACCTTTATCTCTTCTCGCACTACACCAATCCATTATTAGGGTTAAAAGACAGAAGAGCAGAACAAACATACCTTGTCCTGTCTGATTATCCCCCTGATGACCACTGGCCAACCACTGACCAGTGCGCCCCAGGGGAAGAAAATGTGGTGGCTCAGAAGCTTCTCTTAAAGATCAGTGATTTTTCCAAGGAGATTGCCTGTGCTGACTTAATATTTTGGAAAGTAAATGATTTTAGTTTCCCAAGAGACCACGGCTTATCTAATGATAAGATAATTGGGTGTCTGTGACCAGTGTAATATGGAATCTCTTTTATTCTTTGCTCAGAATTAGCTTCTGCAAAAGTTCATATGCATGAATAAGTAGACACACACACATTTGTTTGCCTTAGTGAAGTGATTATTCAGTAGGTAGAAGCAGAATGCCTAATTCAAATTATATAGAAATGTAAATATGCACTCATTTTATTAATATACACAAACAGACATATATACATATACATTTATCTTGAGACAATAACATTGTGAAAAAATTTTTTATTAAGCTTGTAATACAGTTAAAAATTAGTAGTTTGTTTTTGTGTCTTATTGAAGAAGGTTCAGTGTTACTGTTTCAATAGAAATATTATAAATTTATACATTGTAATTATTCTACTTTGTTATTGATGTAAGAGAAACCAATATCTCACAAACATCGTTCTTGTAGGCTGGCATGTATGAAGCAGTAAATGAGGTTTACAAAGTCCTCATTCCTATTCATGAAGCTAATCGGGATGCCAAGAAACTCTCAACAATTCATGGAAAACTTCAAGAAGCATTCAGCAAAATTGTCCATCAGGTAATGATTCTAATTTCTAGCTTCGGTATAAACAGAGAAAACTTTATAAAAGCATTATCATTGTTTTGTACTCTGTCAAACTAGATCCTAAGAAATGACCATTTTAATCAGGTTACAAATGAGTAGTCAAAATGATACTTTACGGCCAAAGCAAGGCTCGTTAACAAAAAATGAGCCCACTTGGGACGGCCCCTGTGGCTCAAAGGAGTAGGGCGCCAGCTCCATATACCGGAGGTGGAGGGTTCAAACCCAGCCCCGGCCAAAAACTGCAAAAAAAAAAAAAAAAAGAAAAGAAATGAGCCCACTTGAAGTAAATGATCATCATCAACTTTCCGCATAGCTTTTTTCCTTCACTTTTTTGAATTGTTACTAGTTAGCAAATTTTTTAACTTGTGTTTTTTCTGTTTCACATGTAGGTATAATTATGAATCTGATTTTTAAAGTGGATATCTATCCCTTTGCTGTCAAAAAAGGTTGTTTTACTAAACAATGTGAAACTGTAATAAATTAATACTTGACTATTGTAATAAATTAATACAATGACTATAGCTGAGTGTTGTTTTTCCTAGATGTTCACATTCAGCCATCCTTTGATGTACAGCATTTCCAGAAAGAAAATAGCATTTAGTGACAGAAATGAGTGACATGATTGTCTTATATATATTGAATTATAATAGTGTGATTTCAGTACTTATTCTTTTATAATTCATTATAGAATCCACATATTATCACCAAATTAAAATCTAATTAAACTTGGTTTAAAGAGAGGTAGACTGCTAGCTCTTGACTCATTGAAATACTCTGAAGCACCCAATTGGGCCTCCTCCTCCTCCCTTTCCTGGCCCCTTCTGTCACCTGCTGCCGCCATTGTCTCACAGGGAGGTGGGGTTCAGTATCCACTTTTATACGCAATACTAGTCCCAATTCATTGTCTATCAGCTTGACCTCTTGTTTGCCATGGGTTAAGCTGTTCTGGGTGAATTGATATAATCTCAGAGGCTTTTAACAGTCTCCAAATAGGGTTTCTGTTCTATTGAATCAGGAGTTTAGTGTCATCTGCTAAAATGTTGGGCGGAGTCTGTGGCTCAGAGGATTAGGGCACCAGCCCCACATGCCGGAGGTGGTGGGTTCAAACCCAGCCCCAGCCAAAAACTGCAAAAAAAAAAAAAAATGTTGAAACCACAAAAGATTAATTAGGTTTCATAGTCCTAACAGGTGGGTCTCTTTATAATCTGTCATACATATACTATCAAAGAAACCTCATCCCAGCTCCTAGAGCTATAAATTGCAAATTGTACATGTCCAGTCTGGCACATCTAGAACTAGTGTTTCCAAGAAACTTTCACCATCTGTGTCAGTTGCCTTTGAGAAAAATTGCAATTCATACTCCAGTTTATTCTGGATATTTCAGTGAAGTGAAGTTTACTTTAGAGATCTAATTTAAACACATAAACAGGAAGAAGCAGCTGGCTCCCTTTCCCCACAATTTGTACTTTCACTTATTAACGTTGTTTAAAGGCAAAATTTTAGGTGCTGGGCCTTGAACAAACAGTTCATAAAATTATTTTAGGTCTTAAGTGAAAGAGCATGTTGTTTAAAATATCCGTTTGTCTTCTATTTATGGAGAAGAAATGATGGTATATGATGCCTTACATTACTGAACTTCCTTTGGCCTTTTTTGTTCTTTTTAAACAGTTTTTTTTATGACTTTTTTTTACTTTTTATTATACAGAGTACTGGCTGGGAGGTAGGTAATGTTTTAGTTAGTTAAAGACACTAATAGATTGATTTTATCAGATTTCTTATGCCAACGCTTTGCCCACATGTGCTAGCTGTGGGCATTCTGTTGCTATCTGCTATCAACTGAATTCATTAACCAAAGAAATTTTGTTAAAATACTGTAAGTTATTTTAAGAAGTTTATCATTGAGAGGTTTTAGGCAGTGCATGGAAATCCGTATGTTAACATGAATGAGATTCTTTGGTAAATGAGCCACTGTGTCATCACTTTAGTTTGTTTTTATCCTTTGAAACATTTCTTTCATCAACATTTACACACAGAATTTCTTTTTTTTAACCATATTGTTTCACCTCATTTTACAGAGGTCGATTTATGTGTTATTGCTCAGAGGTATAAATAGAACATAGTACATTTCATCTGATCTAAAATGCCATCAATTATAAAACATACTTTATAAGCGTTTAAGGCAGGGGAAAAAACCCTGTGTATCAAACCTATCAGTTGAGAGATGAATACCAACTACAGAAATATTAAAATGTGAGCAGAATGTGCACTTTAGAATTGATGAGATACTGTGTTGATTTGATCTTGGATCCCTTCACCTTGACTCTAATAAGCACTGCTGAGGAAATAAATCCACTTTGCCATTTAAATTTGGGGGGAGACAGGGATAAGGAGATGGAGAGAACCTGAAATTTAATTTGACCTCATCTTCTGATGGTATTTGATGTATTAATAAGACAGCATGTGCTTCCTTTATGTAGTAATATGTAAACCACATCTTACCTGAGAAAATATTGGCAAGAATTGATTACCATTGTTTTAAATCTTTCTGTAAAGGAAGAGATTCTATATAGTATGCCCTAATTTATTTTGATGACGTAAAGCAAGTAATGAATCAAGTTTGTTAAAGAAAGCTATGTGCTTTCCCTCTCACTTTATAGTTAGAATTGTGTTGATTAAACAGCTTAGGTTTCTCTGGTTGGTTTTGCATTGTGATTCTTATTTTGAGACCCACGTAGAAAAACCTTAGGAATAAATGTGACTACGGAGTTTTCTTCCATTTCTGAAATAGTACCCAGCTTGGGCTTTTCTTCAGATGGAACCACTGCTTTTTGTCTACTATAATTCTCCAGATTACATATGGCCTTACAAATACCATAATCCATCATTTCTGTGGCTCAATGAAGAAATCGGTAGAGAGACTTGCTATGATTATCTATGGTGATAAAGTTCCTCATAGATTTACTAACATGAAAGAGAATTAGCTGGAAATTAGGTATAAAGAACATCTTGAAACCTCTGAGCAGTTCATTACTAGCCTCCTTCATGCTGAATCGACCCCTGAAAGGTGTAATTTTCACCGGTTATGACATTAATACCATTCTGTCATCGTGTTTACTGCATGGTAAAAGTCACGCAGACTTCTGTTCATATTCTTGTCACTGCCTTTTACTGGACCTTTAGCTTCATAGCTGCTCAGTTTGCTGCACGTTTTTGCTTCTCCGTTGTAAAACTTAAATGGATGCTTGTGTTTTAAAAATGTGTTTGCTGCCATTTGCTGCTTATTTGTTTTGAAATTTCTGTAATTAAAATGCTTTCTGTTTTCTCTTCTTTCTTGCCCCTGGTTGCTGACCCTCCTCCCTACTTTTACTATTGTCTATCGTGGTAAGTTCTATCTTGTGAATATTTTTCTTTTTGACTGTGAAAACATCAATAATTTTATTTTTTCTAAAAACTATGTTTCCTAGCTAATTTCCTAGTATTCTCATAGAACTCTTACTGTATTAAAATCCAGTAAGGGTAATTTATACGAAAGGCTCTTTGAATTGATAACTTTACAGGAGTGGCCCTTCTGAGCTTGTGTAATAGTATTTCACTTTTTATTTTGCTCCGTGGTTTTGTGCAAATTATTTGAGTTGGCACAGCTTTTGGGGGAGCAGGTGTGCGCGTGTGTGTACACACATAACAGAGAGAAAGAGAGAGAGAAAATGTGTGTGTATAAACGCTAACTCTAGGTTCGGCACCTGTGGCTCAAGTGCCTAAGGCACCAGCCACATACACCTAAGGTGGCAGGTTCCAATCCAGCCCGGGCCTGCCAAACAACAATGACGGCTGCAACCAAAAAAAATAGCCGGGCATTGTGGAGGGTGCCTATGGTCCCAGCTACTTGGGAGGCGGAGGCAGGAGACTCACTTGAGCCCAGGAGTTGGAGGTTGCTGTCAGCTGTGATGCCACAGCACTCTACCCAGGGGGACAGCTTGAGGCTCTGTCTCAAAAAAAAAGCTAACTCTAAAACATAATTCTTAGCAATTTGGCACTTTTTACTATGGAAAATTACAAATTATAAACCTTCAAGGATCGTGTGTCTGTTACCTTCTCCGCCAGTTTCAATTCCTTAATGGCTATTAAGTGTTTACTTTTCCCAAAACTTTTTTATCTTAAAACAATAGGAAATAAAGTTTTATAAGTATTTTTTCCTTATGATGCATTTTTATTTTTAGAAGAAAAAGAAATAAATTTCTATGTGAAAAGTTTTATAAATATTTCACATTTTGTATGCATGTATTTATTTTTAGAATGTATATTTAGTCGTTTATCAAAGAGTATATTCAGTTTGTATTCAGAAGTACACTCATACAAGTTTAGATTCTTCAGAAAAATCAACCCTCAAACACTGAGAACATAGTCACATGACACTTCTTCCTTTCTTTTTTTTCTTAAAGATTACAAATGCATTTCTTTAAAGAAAATACCACTATCAGCCACATGTGGTGGCTCATGCCTGTAATACTAGCACTCTGGTGGCCAAGATGGAAGGATCCCTTGAGCTCAAGAAGTCAAAACCAGCCTGAGGAAAACGAGACTAGAAAAATTAGTTGGGCAAAGCAGCAGGTGACTATAGTCCTAGCTACTCAGGAAGCTGAGGCAGGACGATGGTTTGAACCTAGGAGTTTGAGGTTGCTGTGAGCTGAGTATATGCCATGGCACGCTAGCCTGGGTGACAGAGTGACACTGTCTCAAAAAAAAAAGAAAGAAAGAAAGAAAAGAAAAAGAAAATACCACTGCTCTAGAAGGTATATCTTAAAGTTTTCAGAAAGGCTCGAGAACATGGGTTCAGCTTTGTTAAACTAAACTCTCCACTAGCTTGCTAAGGAAATGTGGATTACCCTAACTTTTGGGTTTGCACATGCAAAATGAGTATATCTTAACTCTGGTTATTGAATGGGATGGACATGAGTATGAGCCAGTATTTGGGTTTTGTATGCTCAGAAATATCACAGTCTGACACAGGAGTTTCTGTTGAATTTTTATATTCTGGCTTGGCGCCTGTGGCTCAATCGGCTAAGGTGCCAGCCACATACACCTAAGGTAGCGGGTTCGAATCCCCAGCCCGGGCCCGCCAAACAACAATGATGGCTGCAACCAAAAAAAAAAAATGGCCGGGCGTTGTGGCTGGCGCCTGTGGTCCCAGCTACTTGGGAGGCGGAGGCAGGAGACTCGCTTGAGCCCAGGAGTTGGAGGTTGCTATGAGCTGTGATGCCATGGCACTCTACCCAGGGGGATAGCTCGAGGCTCCGTCTCAAAAAAAAAAAAAAAAAGAAAAGAAAAGAAAAGAAAAGAGTAAGCAAATCAATAAAGCAGAGACAAGGGATATAGGCAACAGGAAATCCAGCACAGGAGAGACACAAAGGAGACCATAGCATGGGACGCCTGAGTACCCATTCTGAACTCGGCCTTATAAAGGGCCCCACTGTTGGCCCCCCTTCAATTGTGCCTCTCCCAACAGGCTGAGGAGTTCTAGAGGCCAACAAGATGGAGCCCACTCACCCTTTATACTGCCACCTTCTACAAAGCACATTTCTGGTGCTCAGGACCTCAAAATTCCCTGCTCAAATTGTCCAGACCCAGTTGGAGAGTCTACACAAGCTATTCTCCAAATCCATCATGACTAGGGCAGATTTAACTGACTAGACATACACACACTCCTAGGCCCAAAAGGAGATGAAGAGGTGTCTTTTTACTGGGCCTGTGGGCAGACCTCAGATATATGGACTGAATATAAAGGGTAGCCAAGACCAGGAAGAGAAAATGAAGACTGAAACTCCAGTTTTTGTCCTAGGCCCAGGAAGCATCCCAGGAAGTCCTACCCATGATGACAGTGAAAGGACTTTCCATAACGAAAGCTGTATAACAGGCTCAAAAGGCAACCAGAGTGATTGGAACAGATCAGAAGGCTTATGAAGCTAAAGATAAAATTGAAGCTAGAAATGAAATTCACATAATTGACTAGGAACTGTGGGATAAATTAGTAAAAGCTAAGCAAATGAAAAATCCAGACCAGCACTGCCCGGTGGAATTTTCTGGAATGATGGAATCATCTGTCTGTGCTGCCCCAAATGACAGTCAATAGCCATATGTAGCTATGGAGGACGTGAAATATGGCTAAATGCAACTAAATTTTATATTTAATTTAATCTAAAATAAATCGGCTCGGCGCCTGTGGCTCAAGCGGCTAAGGCGCCAGCCACATACACCTGAGCTGGCGGGTTCGAATCCAACCTGAGCCCGCCAAACAACAACAAAGGCTGCAACCAAAAAATAGCCAGGCGTTGTGGCGGGCACCTGTAGTCCCAGCTACTTGGGAGGCTGAGGCAGGAGAATTGCTTGAGCCCAGGAGTGAGAGGTTGCTGTGAGCTGTGATGCCACAGCACTCTACCCAGGGAGACAGCTTGAGGCTCTGTCTCAAAAAAAAAAAAATCTAAAATAATTTAAGTGTCACATGATCAGTCTGTTGGACATCATAGACTTCAGAAAATATTTAAGGTGATAATAGAACATTTTCAAATACTGAAGACTGCTAATTACAATTGCAATTTTAATATCACTGGTTAACCACTGTCATAGCAATAATTCTTGCATGACATCTGAGGAATTAATTCCTTTCTGTAACCCTTTCAGGAGTGTTGGAAAGAAGATATCAAAAGACAGTAAACCATTGCTCAGCACCCATAGCTCAGTGGTTGGGGTGCTAGTCAATACATAGGAGCTGGCAGGTTCGAACCTGGCCTGGGCCTGCTAAACAACAATGACAACTACAACAACAAAAAAAAATAGCCAGGTGTTGTGGTGGGTGCCTGTACTCCCAGCTACTTGGGAGGCTGAGGCAAGAGATCACCTAAGCCCAAGAGATAGAGGTTGCTGTGAGCTGTGATGCCCTGGCACTCTACCAAGGGTGACAAAGTGAAATAATGTCTCCCCCCCAAAAAAAAATTAAATTAAATTAAATTAATATGGCTCAGTGCCTGTGGCTCAATTGGCTAAGGCGCCAGCCACGTACACCTAAGGTGGTGGGTTTGAATCCCCAGCCCGGGCCCGCCAAACAACAATGATGGCTGCAACCAAAAAAATGGCTGGGAGTTGTGGCAGGCACCTGTGGTCCCAGCTACTTGGGAGGTGGAGGCAGGAGACTCGCTTGAGCGCAGGAGTTGGAGGTTGCTATGAGCTGTGATGCCATGGCACTCTACCCAGGGGGATAGATAGCTTGAGGCTCCTTCTCAAAAAAAAAAAATTAATTTAATTTAATTAATACAAGACAGTAAACCCAGAGCATAAACTGTTAGATGTTTGGTAATGAAATGGAGCTAGAACACTTGAGACTCTTTGGTTTCACTATTTTGAACCAGATAGAATATAGAACTTCCTTTTTTCTGTTTCTATTTGGAGAGGTCTAGGATGCCTGTGTGAATTGTTCAAAGAAAATTTTTAAAGATATATATCTCTTTAATAGTGTAGTTTTCTAGGTCATCTCTGAGGTGACAAAAATGCTATGCAATAGAACTTTCTGAGGTGATGGAAATGTTCAGTATCTGTGCTGTCTAATATATAGCCAACAGCCGCTTAAAATATGACTAGTGTGGCCGGGCCTCATGGCTCACACCTGCAATCCTAGCACTCTGGGAGGCCGAGGCACGTGGACTGCTTGAACTCAGGAGTTCAAGACCAGCCTGAGTAAGAGCAAGATCTGGTCTCTAAAAATAGCCTGACGTTGTGGTGAGCACCTATAGTCCCAGCTATTCCGGAGGCTAAGGCAGGAGAATCACTTGAGCTCAAGAGTTTGCAGTTGCTGGGAGCTATACCGAGGGTCACAAAGTGAGACTTTGTCTCAAAAAATACAAAATAAAAAAGTCAGGCAGCAAACAAATGAAAAACCTATGGCTTACTCCATGCCTGAGTTATAAATAGCTTTTGCATAGTCATGACAATACAGAGGGTATTAAAAAAAAATGTAGACACCTTTTAAGAAAGGAAAAAAATTGTGTTAAATGTGTAATACTCAAGTTTGAAATCTGCAGTCACAGGAGGTGCTCAGTGTGACTTCCATCCATCTTTTGTTATTGGTATATATTATTACAGTTTTAATACAGTTCTTTTTTTCTTTCTCAAAATGTGTATACCTTTCTTGGCACCCTCCGTATAGAAAGCACTGAAAATTGATCTAACCCAATTTAAAATATAACCATAGGGTTACCATAAAGTCAGTAAATAAAAATAAAATGTTACTTATCATGTATAGTAAAATATCACTCATGTATAAAATGCTACTTTCTCATGCATCGTACCGTGACACCGATAAAAATTGTCTTAGGCAGTTGCCTGTGTGTCATATGCCATATAGTGAGAAAGGTGACAAAGTTGTATATACTTGGCGAGGCCAGGGGAAGAAAGAGAACTAAATCCTCCTCTTTGTGGTGACAAATTAATAAGTAATACCCCAACTGAAAATTCCAAAAGTTGCAAGCCAAACATGTTATTTAAAGAAACAGTGGCAAATATTAAATAATTAGTTTTAAAAGCTAGAAAGTACTTGCTTCTGGAGAAGGGGTGCAGGGACAGCCATTTCTCATCACAAACCTCTCAGAATGATTTGACCCAAATTATGCGCAAGCATAACTGTAATGAAATTTGTAATTAAAAACTAAAGACATGGATTTTAAAGTAACTAAGTGGAGGAAGAAGACGGGGGAAGAAGGTGGTGTTTCCTGTACAGCTGTTTGTGGTTAAAGAAATTGCATATTCTAAGGGCGAAGGAAGAAGAGAGAGCCAGAGATGACTGTGTGAAAGGTAAAGTTTTATTTGGCCCTGCAGAACAGGAAGCATTCAGACAGGCAGTGAGAAGGGCCAAGGCATTGCAGACAGAGACGGGAGCAGAAGTAAAGAGGTCTGTGTTGTCATTCTCTTTGGGTGGGTAACAGACTCCAGTCCAGGTAGCGTGCAAGCGTTGGTTCTCAGTCCTGCTCACCTAAGAGTCTCTCCTGCGATGTCCCAATTTGCAGAATCCCCTTTATGACCCCTTGGCCCCATTCAGACATATCCTGAATCTCCCACTGTTTATCCTGTTTCTCTTCATAATACGCAATCAGCCCCACTTACTCCATGCCGGAGTTGTAAATAGCTTTTGCATAGTCATGATAATACAGAGGGTGCCCCCCCAGAAAATGTATACACATTTTAAGAAAGCAAAAAACTGTGTTAAATTTGTAATATTCCCCTAAAACAGCAGTTCTCAGCCTGTGGGTCGCGAGCCCTTTGGCCTGTATTAATGGTTGGCGGCATTAGGAAAGTTGAGAACCACCATCCTAAAAGAATATAAAACTAGTCTTATGTGGCGGCTCACAGCTGTAGTCCTAGCACTTTGGGAGGCCAAATCAGGATGATCCCTTGAGCACAAGAGTTCAAGACCAGCCTGAACAAGAGTGAGATCCCATCTCTACTAAAAATAGAAAAATTAACCACCTCTTCCAGGAACGCTGTCTAGATGCACTCAGAATGGTGCAGCGTTTGACATACCATCATTGGCTTTTCCACAATACAGCCTCTAACCAAACCAGGCTATCCCGAACCCCTGGTAAAAGAATTGTTTACCTTTATACCAAGAAGGTTGGGAAAGGACCAAAATCTGCATGTGCCGCCTGCCCGGGCAGACTTCAAGGGATTGGTGCTGTGAGCCCTAAAGTTCTGATGAGGTTGTCTAAAATAAAAAACATGTCAGCGGGGCCTATGGCAGTTCCATGTGTGCTAAATGTGTTTGTGACAGGATCAAGCATGCTTTCCTTGTCGAGGAGGAGAAAATCGTTGTGAAAGGGTTGAAGGCACAAGCAGAGTCAGAAAGCTAAGATAATAAAGCTTTTGTTCAGTAATAAAAATTAAAAGGCTAAAAAAAAATGATTCAGTCATGATGGCAGGTGCCTGTAGTACCAGATACTCAGGAGGCTGAGGCAGGAGGATCACTTGGACCCAGGAGTTTGAGGTTCCTGTGAGCTAGGCTGACACCATGGCACTCTAGCCTGGGCAATAGAGTGAGACTCTATCTCAAAATTTAAAAAAAATCAGCCCTAATGGAGACGTCTTTCACTTCATGCAAATGAGGTATATAAATATCCAGATAATTTCCACAGCAATGAAGGCCAAGGGTCCGGGCTCCTGTTTTGAGCACAGTGACGGCCCCATGGGCCCTTTTCCCTATTTGTCTTCCACTAAGAGGTTTGTTGGTATCTTAATTCTGACAAAGTAAGAACCCTACCATTCTGATGTGTGGGGCCCAAGGCAGGCAGTAAAGCTGTAGGTCCAGTGATGGAAAGCAGGAAGCATGCCACAGTGTTTAGGGATAGATACACCCCTGGCAAAAGGAAAAGATTCCTGTGAGGGAGGAGTGGGAGGTTAGGTCAAGTCAGGAAGGTAAGTTGGGACATGCAAAGCTGAGGACATTTGATTTACCCCGTGGGCAGTATAAAGCTCTGGCATGTAATGAAGCTGATTCACAGCATGATGTAATCTAGCAGTAAAAATGCAAGATGAATTTCAGCAGAGTGAGATTGGAGTTAAGGCCTCAGATTAGGAGGCTGCTGGATTTATCCCAGTTTGAGATGACTGGGACAGAAACCAGGAGGGAGGCAGAAAAAAGGAAAAGAAAGAGTGAATTTGAGAGACCGAGACTCCCATGCATGGACATGAAGGAGAGAGGGGAGCCAACAATAACTCTGAGTCTGTGTACGTAGGAAAATGGCACCAGCGTTCACCAAAATGGGGCAAAGAGGGGAAGAAGGAGCAGGGAAGGAAGCAGTGAATGGGTTTCACTTAGCACCTCTTAAGCCTTTGTGAGATGGACTGGGTGCAAGTGCTTGATTGCCTGTTGGAGATTCAGGCAGGAACCTCATTAGAAAGTTAATTAGGGTCAAGAGTGAAATCATCTTCCATGTGTAGGCAGTAGGAATTTATGCTGGGGGCTGAAGAAGCTTGTTTGTGATAACTTCTGTGGAGAGTCTTCCTGAAACAACAGAAGGACAGAGCTGCAAGAAGGGCTAAAGTAGCCATATGCGCATGCGCGCAAGTGTGTGTGTGTGTGTGTGTGTGTGTGTGTGTGTGTGTGTGTGTGTGTGTGTGTGTGTGGAGAGAGAGAGTGAGAGAGAGAAGAGTACTAATAGTTAAGAGACCAGAGTTCTACTTCTTTTTTTTTTTGAGACGGAGCCTCAAGCTATCCCCCTGGGTAGAGTGCCATGGCATCACAGCTCATAGCAACCTCCAACTCCTGGGCTCAAGCGAGTCTCCTGCCTCCGCCTCCCAAGTAGCTGGGACCACAGGCG
>CAUYQV010069575.1:0-26997 GCA_963574575.1 Galagoides demidoff
ACATGAAAGAGGCAAAGTCTCCATCTTTCTTTGGGGCTGCATAATATTCCGTGGTGTACCTATACCACAATTTATTGATCCATTCGTGGGTTGATAGGCACTTGGGCTTCTTCCATGACCTAGCAATTATGAATTGGGCTACAATAAACATCTGGATACAAATATCTTTGTTGTAATGTGATTTTTGGACTTCTGGATATATACCTAATAAAGGAATTGTAGGATCAAATGGCAGGTCTATTTTTAGGTCTCTAAGTGTTTTCCAGACTTTTTTCCAAAAGGAATAAATTAGTTTGCATTCCCACCAGCAGTGTAGAAGTGTTCCCTTTTCTCTACATCCATGAGAATATCTCTGGATTTGGGATTTTGTGACATGGGCTAATCTTATTGGGGTTAGGTGATATCTCAAAGTAGTTTTAATTTGTATTTCTCTGATGATTAAGGATGGTGAGCATTTTTTTCATATATCTGTAGGTCATGCACCCATCTTCTTTAGAGAAATTTCTTTTCAAGTCCCTTGCCCACCCTGAGGTGGGATCACTTGTTCTGTTATTGCTAATACGCTTGGGTTCTCTGTGGTTTCTGGTTATCAAACCTTTGTCAGAGACATAACCTGCAAATATCTTCTCCCATTCTGAGGGCTGTCTGCTTGCTTTACTTACTGTGTTCTTGGCTGTGCAGAAGCTTTTTAGTTTGATCAGGTCACAGTAGTGTATTTTTGATTTTCCTTCAGTTGCCTGAGGGGTGCTCCTCATAAAATTTTCTCCCAGGCCAATTTATTCAAGTGTTTTCCCTGCACTTTCTTCTAGTATATAGTTTCGTGTCTTAAGTTTAAATCTTTAATCCAGTAAGAGTCTATCTTAGTTAATGGTGAAAGGTGTGGGTCTAGTTTCAGTCTTCTACAGGTCACCAGCCAGTTTGTCCAGCATCGTTTGTTAAATAGTTTGTTAAATAGGGAATCTTTTCCCCGCTCAATGCTTTTAATTGGCTTGTCAAAGATCAGGTAATGGTAGGTAGCTGGATTCATCTCTTGCTTCTCTGTTCTGTTCCATAGATCTACCTCTCTGTTTTTGTGCCAGTACCATGCTGTTTTGATCACTATCGATTTATAGTGTAGTCTGAGATCTGGTAACGTGATTCCTCCTGCTTTGTTTTTATGTCTGAGTGATGTCTTTGTTATTTGAGGTTTTTTTTTTTCTGATTCCATATAAAATGAAGTATTATTTTTTTCTAGATCTTTAAAGTATGACAGTGGAGCTTTAATGGGGATTGCACTAAAACTATATATTGCTTTGGGTAGTATGGACATTTTCATCATGTTTATTGTTCCCAGCCATGAGCATGGTATATTTTTCCATTTGTTAACATTTTCAGCTATTTCTCTTCTTAGCGTTTCATAGTTTGCTTTATAGAGATCTTTCACGTCCTTTGTTAGGTAAACTCCCAAATATTTCATCTTCCTTGGCATTACTGTGAATGGAAAAGAGTTCTTGACTCTTTTTTCAGCTTCACTATTGTTGGTATATATAAAGGCTACCGATTTATGAGGGTTGATTTTGTAACCTGAGACAGTGCTGTATTCCTTGATCACTTCTAAGAGTTTTGTAGTAGAGTCCCTGGTGTTTTCCAGGTATACAATCATGTCATCTGTGAAGTGTGAAAGTTTGATCTCTTCTGATCCTATTTCAATACCTTTGATCGCCTTTTCTTCCCTAATTGCGATGGCTAAAACTTCCATTACAATGTTAAAGAGCAATGGAGACAATGGGCAACCTTGCCTGCTTCCTGATCTGAGTGAAAATGATTTCAATTTAATTCCATTCAATAGAATATTGGCTGTGGGTTTGCTGCAGATGGCCTCTATCAATTTGAGAAAAGTCCCTTCTATGCTAATTTTCTTAAGTGTTCTGATCATGAAGGGGTGCTGGATATTATCAAAAGCTTTTTCTGCATCAATTGAGAGGATCACATGGTCTTTGTTTTTTAATTCGTTTATGTGGTGAATTATGTTTATAGATTTATGTATGTTGAACCAGCCTTGAGATCCTTGGATAAAACCCACTTGGTCATAGTATATAATTTGTTTGATATGTTACTGGATTCTGTTTGTTAGGATCTTGTTGAATATCTTTGCATCAATATTCATTAGTGATATTGGTCTATAACTTTCTTTTCTTGTTGGGTCTTTTCCTGGTTTGGGGATCAAGGTGATGTTTGCTTCATAGAATGTGTTGGGTAGTTTTCTGTCTGTTTCTGTATTTTTGAAAAGGTTGAGTAAAATAGGTGCTAATTCTTCCTTGAAGGTTTGGTAGAATTCTAACATAAAGCCATCTGGTCCTGGGCTTTTCTTTTTAGGGAGATTTAGTATAGTTGATGCAATTTCAGAACCTGATATAGGCCTATTCAACATTTCCACTTCATTGTGGCTAAGTCTTGAGAGGTGGAGTGCTTCCAAGTTTTGGTCAATTTCCTTCAGATTGTCATATTTCTGGGAATAATGTTTCTTGTAATATTCATTAAGGATTTTTTTGAATTTCTAAATGGTCTGTTGTTATTTCATCTTTATTGTTTCTGATTGATGAGATTAGAGATTTTACTTTTTTTTTTTCTTGGTTAGATTGGCTAAAGGTTTATCTATTTTATTGACTTTTTAAAAAAACCAACTTTTTGATGTATTGATCTGTTCTATAATCCTTTCTTTTTTTTCAATTTCATTTAATTCGGCTCTAATTTTGGTTATTTCTTTTCTTCTGCTGCATTTGGGATTAGAATGTTCTTCCTTTTCCAGCTGCTTGAGATGTCCTATTAAGTTGTCAACTTCCTCTCTTTCCAGTCTCTTGAGGAAGGCTTGCAATGCTATAAATTTCCCTCTTAGGACTACCTTTGCCATATCCCAGAGGTTCTGATAAGTTCTGTCTTCATTGTCGTTTTGTTCTAAAAATTTGGGAATTTCCTTCATGCCTTGCCTCTGACCCATCTATCATTCAGAATAAGGTTATTTAGTTTCCATGTTTTTGTATGAGTCTACAGATTCCTGTTGTTGCTGAGTTCGACTTTTATTCCATGATGGTTGGTCTGAGAAGATGCATGGCATAATTTCTATTTTTTACATTTTCTGAAGTTAGATTTGTGACCTAAGATGTAATAGATTTTGGAATATGTTGTGTGGGCTGAGGAGAAAAATGTGTATTCAGTTTTGTTAGGATGAAATATTCTGTAGAAATATTCTGTTAAATCCAAGCTTCTTATTGAATGAGAACACTGCTAAAGGTGTGTTGAAACCTCTGACTATGATGGAGCTGGGAGAGATCAAGTTGTTCATGCCTGTTACAGTATCTCTTATAAATTGAGGTGTATTCTGATGGGGTGCATAAATACTGATAATTGAGATCACATCATATTGAGTACTACCCTTAACGAATATAAAGTGGCTATCCTTTTCCTTGCTTACTTTTTGTTGATTTAAAACCTATTGTATCTGTGAATAAAACTGCAATACCTGCTTTTTTCTGCTTTCCATTGGCCTGTAATATAGATGACCATCCCTTCACCCTGAGTCTATATTTATCTTTTAAGGTAAGATGAGATTCTTGTATACAACACACGTCTGGTCTGAGTTTCTGTATCCAATCAGCCAATCTGTGCCTCTTTAGAGAACAATTTAAGCCATTCATATTGATTGAAATTATTGATAAGCCTGGTAAAAATTTGGGTATCAAGTTGTACAAATGTCCACTTTGAATGTTTGCCACTGTGGAAGTTGGAATGTGATCAAAAGTTTCTGAGTGAGTTTACTTTTGTGGTGGAGGATTGCGCTGGTCATTACGGTGGATAGGTCTGAGAATTTCCTGGAGAGCTGGCTTAGTTATGGCAAATTTCTTCAACATGTGAATGTCATTAACGTATTTAATTTCTCCATCATAGCTGAAACTCAGTTTAGCTATATACAGGAGCCTGGGTTGAAAGTTGTTTTGTTTTAGGAGATTAAAAGTCGATGACCACCCTCTTCTAGGCTGAAAGTTTTCGGCAGAGAGGTCTACAGTCATTCTGATATTCGTCCCCTTATAGGTTATGGTTCTCTTACTTCTGGCTGCTTTTAGAATTTTCTCTGTCATATTAACTTTAGTGAAGTTAATTATGATGTGTCTGGGGGATGTCTTATTCAGGTTGAGTCATGCTGGGGTTCTGAAACTGTCTGATATCTGAATTTCAGAATCTCTTGGTATATCTGGAAGGTTCTCTTGAATAATTTCATGAAGAAGAGCCTCTGTGTTTTGTGAAGCAACTTCATCGCCTTCAGGGATTCCTATAAGGCAAATATTAGTTTTCTTCAAATTATCCCAGAGCTCTCTGAGTGAATGATCCATTTTTGCTCTCCATTTCTCTTCCTCTTTGAGTGATTGGGATCATTCAAAAGCTTTATCTTCAGTGTCAGAGATGCTTTCTTCTGCCTGCTCCATTCTGTTAGTGAGGGATTCTACTGTATTTTTCAGATCTTTGAGGGCTGCAAACTCTTGCCTCAATGTGTCCAAATCTTTGGTCATTTTATCTTTGAAATTGTTGACTTCTTGATACATCTTTTGAGTAATTTGAAACTCTGATTCCCTCCTTTCCTCCATTCTGTTGATCTTATTTGCTATCCAGACTCTGAACTCGATATCTGACATCTCAGCCATCTGTTTCTGGATGGGCTCTTCAGTTGCATCTGCCAGGTCCTTCCTTGGGAGGTTGATCTACTCTGGTTATTCATGTTGCCAGAGATTCTCCATTGATTCCACCCCTTGCTCAATTTACACCATTTGGCTTTTCTCCTAGAGTTTGCCAAGGACCCATACAGGGCTATGGCCTGAGAAACTGGGGGCTTCCTTGGTTTGGTGGGGCTAAGTCGCTCTGTCTTGTTTTCAGCTGGTCTCTGTTCTACCCTAGTAAATCAGTTACTCTGGGTTGAAGTCTCAGCTGTGGAGAAATACCAGCAATTAAGTCAAACTGTCCCCCACAGAAAACAGTTGGAAAATGAAAATCACACCTTCCCACAACCACACACCCAGGGTAGCACTTTGGGTAGTCCTCGGGTGATTGGCCCAGTTCAAGAGGCCCAAGTCAATTGTTCCAGCACTGGTCTCAGGTGGGGGAGTTCCAAAGGTCTCTGGCAACTAAATAGCAGGGGTCTATTGGCAGCTCAAGTATGACTGGCTCTGGTGCTCCATGAGGTCAGAAGGACCAACCCAGAAAATAAATTAGTTTGGGAAAATTGATGCCTCCTTCCCAACCTTGCACCTCTGTCACACCCAGTCACTGGTAACCCCAGTGAGGCTGGGGTTGGGACCCAGTTCCCCCCAATCAGCAGATGCCCCAGGGGCTTACACCTGCCTGAGTCAGAGAGAGATCTATGTCTCCTCAGCCAGGGCTCTGTTCTTGGCCACTATCTGGCAGGGGGAGGTGAGGCCTGACAACCTCAGGTGCTTAATGCAGGTGGGCCGGTTCACTCAGTTCCAGCCCTGCCCTTGTTTGATGTTGCTGGCAGAATGGCACAACTTCGCAGAGTTTGTTTCTGTCCTGGTTATCAGACGCTGCTTGAGGTGACAGAAACCAGGACTCAGTCCTGGGCAGTGGCAAGGAATTGGAGCTCACACTGAACTGTCAGTTCCTGCCTCTGCCTGCCTGCCTTTGTCTCAGCTATGATCCCCTGGGGGCCAGGTACGTCTCAGCCTCAGTAAAGCAGATCTCTGGCTCAACCCCTCTCTGGAAGTCTGCCGGCTCTCTCTGCGCACACGTATTCTAGTCCCAGAGCTCCTTTACTCATGTCCCAGATCCACCTGCCAGTAGCTGCCACCAGAGAAGGTGCCTGGCTTCCTCTGCTTGCCCAGAGAGGAAAAACATGTCTGTCCAGGATATCTGCCCCAGGGGCGTGAGCCTTATTGTTCCTGCTGCTGCTGTTGTTCTACACCTGGGAGCACTGCCACTGCTCCTGTATGGTTCCCTCTCAGCTGACTGTCCTCTCCTTATTCCCATGACACAGAACACAGAATCAGCACAGCTGAGAAAGGACCCTTCCCCTGTCGACACCTTTCAGGAAAATGCCCAAGAAACTGGACTCCATGGGAGAAAGGCTACCAGACCTCAAGTTGAGAGTGGAGGGGAGTGCTGGGAGTTTAGAGTTGCAGGTAGAGAATATATACAGTTTTATGCCTGGCAGGAGAGTGCCATGGAACCCTAGTACAGGTAAGAGGTCCAGTTTTTGGAGGGTCTCTCCCATGGGATGGAATGGGAAGACCTTTGAACTCTGCTTGCTTGTTTGTATGGAGTTTACTGTGAGCCCTTCTCATGGGGGAGGGGACTCCTGTCCGCTTGGCGATGGATTCAGTACCTTTTGTTTGTATCTTTGGGGTTGCAACTCACCTCAGCAGGGTTGATATGCATTCTTCAACCTTCTCTCTTGGCTCAGCTCCAAACCATCAGCTTACTTGCCAAACTTGTGTCTTTTAACTCTCCTTCTGGATGGGAGCCTCTGGGGAAAGCTGGCTGCAGTCTGCCATCTTACCTCCGCCTCCACCTATACCAATTTTCTTAAGCATTCTGATCAAGAAAGGGTGCTGGATACTATCAAAAGCTTTGTCTGCATCAATTGAGATAATCATATGATCTTTGTTTTTTAATTTGTTTATGTGATGTGTCATATTTATGGATTTACGTATATTGAACCAGTCTTGAGATCCTGGGATAAAACCCACTTGGTCATGGTGTATAACTTATTTGATGTGTTACTGGATTTTGTTAGGATCTTGTTGAATATTTTTGCATTAATATACATTAGTGATATTGGTCTGTAATTTTCTTTTCTTGTTGGGTCTTTTCCTGGTTTGGGGATCAAGGTGATGTTTGCTTCATGGAATTTGTTGGGTAGTATTCCTTCTTTTTCTATATTTTGGAAAAGGTTAAGTAGTATAGGTACTAGTTCCCCTTTAATCTGAATTTTTTTTTAAAAGAAATGTGTTATTTTGTGGAAATTGCAGGAATAATTCACATCTATGTTTAACAGTTTTCATTGCTTCCAAATCATTCTCAAATCCCATCAATTCCATTCCATCTTACTCTTGATAAGACTCGAGTAGATACAGAAAAAGTCTGTAGTAACCATCTTTTCCTAAACCCACAGCTATGTATAAGGCTGTCATTAAGTTCTGGATCTTGTGAATCACTGAGAAATCAATCACATTATGTCTAATTTTTACACAACTGAAAGAAAGCCACCATGCTCTTCATTTACAGATGTGTAAGTAATATTAAGTAAGATTAATTGAACAAATTAAGAGTTTGAGTCAAGATTCAAACACAAATTCTTTATCTCCAAAGCTTATGATTTAAATACAGTTAGCATCTATACTGATAATTTGGACATATTTAGACTCCCAAATTATAGTCATGCGTGTTTGTTTTTTCTGTATGTTCTAGAGAATGCACCTTGGTAAGTAAGAGATGGGAGAGGAGTGTGTTCCTTCTCCCAACCAAATTTCTCAATTTGCAGATTTACAAATTCCTGACATTTTTTTGTATTCTAATCCAAAGTCTTCATTTTTCCCCCTTTCTTTTTCCTAACACAAAACTGTAGTTTGGAAGAACTGACTTTCTCAGAGTCATACACTACTTTGCTGCAGAGCCTGGCCTTAAAATACCCTCCTGTACCCAAGTGCAGTTCCGTGACTAACTCAGAGCTACTTTCATTTCTTCTCATGAATTAAAAAAAAAAAAGAAGAAGAAGAAGAAGCAAAGGCTCAGTCTTTCTCTATGCTCTGCATAAGACTGCGATGAATTCTTGAAGAAATAAAAGTAGACTTTACATTCAATCCCACAATCCCATTATTAGGTCTACCCAGAAGAAAAAAATTACTTTACCCCAAGGACGTTTGCACTAGAATGTTTATTGCAGCTCAGCTCACAATTGCCAAGATGTGGAAGCAACCCAAGTGCCCATCCACCCATAAATGGATTAAAAAACTGTGGCATATGTATACCATGGAGTATTTTTCAGCCATAAGCAAAGATAGAGACTTTACATCTTTTGTATTTACCTGGATGGAGTTTGAACACATTCTTCTTAGTAAAGTATCACAAGAATGGTAAAAGAAAGTATCCAATGTACTCAATATTAATATGAAACCAATATATAAATGACTACAAGCCCACATAAAGAAAAACACAAGTATACACTAGTAAGGGGAAAGGGAGAGGAGGAAGAGGGGAGGGAGGAGGAGGGAAGGTGATCGGTAAGATCTCACCTAATGTGCATAACGTGAGAGTGTTCAGCATGCCCCTGGGGTGAAAGGCTCAAATACAACTTGAACTTTACCTTAGAAATGAAAACAATGTAACCTAAGCATTTGAACCCTCATATTAATCTGAAAAAAAGAAAAAAAAAGACTGAGAAGAATAAACAAAGCTTTT
This sequence comes from Galagoides demidoff, assembly GCA_963574575.1. NCBI lineage: Eukaryota > Metazoa > Chordata > Mammalia > Primates > Galagidae > Galagoides > Galagoides demidoff. Next base: position 8,443 of record CAUYQV010069575.1, read on the forward strand.
ACAATTTGTCCTAAACCTCATTCCATATTCCCATAATACTCTTATCAACCACTACCATTAGTCCTCGTCTCAAAATAATGGATTTCTGTTTGTGTTCCATCTCCCACTAGGTTGTGTGATTAAGGATAGTATTGTGTCCTTCTTGCTCTGTGTTCAAACAACCCTATTACCCAAGATCATAATAGAAACTCAGCAAACATTGACCTAATTGTTAATTTAATTTACTCAGTCAAAAAATCAGATCAAGATGAACATTTTAAGTTAGAATTTTCACAAATGAATTTTTGAAAGCACTGAATCAAGTCAATTAAAAGATAAAGCAACACTGACAATTGGAAAGCAACATAGGGCTAGGAAATGCCAGCTCTTGCCCTCAGCTTTTCTACAAACTAGGCACTATCATATATATGTTTATATATATATACACATATTTCTTTCTTGCCCCCAGCTTTTCTACAAACTAGGCACTATCATATATATATATATGTATATATATATGTATATGTGTATACATACATATATATATTTCTTTATTGCAAAGGAAAAAGTTTAAGAGGATAGTTGAATACACAAGAAAAAAATCTTTGATGGAAAAAATTCTCTTGGATCAGCGCCTATGGCTCAAGCGGCTGAGGGACCAGGCACATACACCTAAGGTCGTGAGTTTGAATCCGGCCTGGGCCCACCAAACAACAATGATGGCTACAACCAAAAAATAGCTCGGCATTGTGGCAGGCACCTGTGGTCTTGGCTACTTAGGGGAGAGGAGGCTACTTAGGGTGAGGCAGGAGACTCACTTGAGCCCAGGAGTTGGAGGTTGCTGTGAGCTGTGATGCCAAGGCACTCTACTCAGGGGGACAGCTTGAGGCTCTGTCTCAAAAAAAAAAAAAAAAGTGAGACCTCATCTCTACTAAAAAATAGAAAAATAAAGAAAAATAAAAAATTCTCTTCATTTTTTTTGGACATTTTTTACTTAAAAAATGAGTCAAAGCCTACTTAATAAAATACACAATACACCTTTTATCAAACTCTGACAAGACAGGAACTACTTCAACTTGATCAAACGTCTATGAGAAACCTACAGCCTTAAAATATTCCCACTGAAGCCAGGAGAAAGCCAAGGACACCACTATCAAATCACTGATTCCCTACGCATTTTTGATGTGTCATGCTTTCTCCTCATTTCTGTTAACCCTCCATGCCTTTTGTTTGATTCATCAAATTTTCTTTGGTCCACTTTTTCCTCAATCTGTTTGAAATTTTATATTCTATTTCAATTCATTATGTGGTTCTGAATGAATACTCACACTTCTGCTTTAAACATCTGATCTAAGGTTTCATTGTTCTCCCATATTCAGGATTTGTAACCCTCAGGACTAGACAAGAAGTTTAGTAACATTTAGCTCTTTCTTGACACCCCCATGCCCAAAATGCTTACATCAGTGTTCTGGAATTTTAATCCCAGGTTATCCATCTTTCTTCCAGAAACACTTTGTTTAGTCTTACGAATATAGCTTTCTAATTTCCTTGCTTTCTGGTTCTACTCATACTCTACTTCACATCTTCCTCTTAGGTTTTGCTCATTTGTTTTCTCCTGACTCAAAAACATCTGAGCTTTCACTGCAGGCAACAACTCCTGTCAAGCTGCCTTGAACAGGACCTGCTTCAGGTTCAGTTTGATTGGGAAGAGCTTTCTCTAGGCCCTTTCTCCCTTCATATGGTCTTTTTCCTCTCCTGTAACATTTCTTTGGTCACAGAATTCAGAGTTATTTCCCCCTCAAAGGTATGAGGACATGTACCATTGTGTTTTCACATTCATTGATGCTGACTGGTAAAAACTAATGTCAGCCTAATTCTGCTTTCTGTTTAGGTCTCGTCTCTCAGGCAGCTTCTGGAATTTTCTCTTCATCATGCTTCATACTACCAAATCTGTGTTATTTTTGTATCTTGCTCAGAATTCAGGTCTTTCTTCAGTCAGGGGAAATCATTAGCCATTATTTCTTTGTATATCACTCTCATCCTCTTGGTAGAACTCCTGTGCTTGATGAGGCCCAGCTTCTGGATCCTCAGAGTGACTGATCTGTCCCACTGTCTATCTCATTCTTGCCCTATTCTGGGGCTCACTTTGCCCACACCTCTACTTTACTGATTTGCTCCTCAGTCATTTCCATTCTGTGATTCACGCCATCAACATGCTTTTGGATTACAGCAGCTCTGTTTTCATTCCAGGTATCTCTAATTGGCTTTTTATGTAAGTGCATACTACCTTTTGGGGGATGTAGCTTCATCCCCTCATCTCTCTGAGGATAGTAATTGTACTCTTTAAGAGTCTTTCACTGAATCTTCTATTAATTTATGTCCTTGGATGTAACATTTTCCTTTTCTTTCTCTTTAACTGTGTCTTCTTTTCTAAAATGTTTGGTGGTTGTGCAAAGCTTCATCTATGGGGTGAAAAAACGTTGGGGGAGGGAGACTCAGGGAGACTGCTGGCTTATTTTAGCAAGCACAGAGCCACTGAACACACGTGTATCTTTGATAAAGCATAAAACAGCAGAAAAGTCGGGCAGCACTTGTGGCTCAAAGGAGTAGGGCGCCCATATGCAGGAGGTGGCGGGTTCAAACCCAGCCCCGGCCCCCCCCCCAAAAAAAAATGCAGGAAAAAAAGCAGAAAAGTCTAGAGAGGTAGATGGGGAACTCTGTCAGAGTCCTGAGCTAGGGCTTAGGGGCTCATTCCTGGCAATACAAAGTAGAGGTTCTAGTTGGGATGGGAGGAGAGGAAGGTGGGGCAGAAATGGGACTTGAGTTGAGGGTGGGGGAAAAGCAATATTTAGCAGAAGCCTAGATGGGAGAAAGGGAGGCTGGCAGCAGGTGACAGGTTAGTGTGCAATATGGGTTAACAACACGGGAAGCCCTTACCCGCTAGTGCCAAAGGAGGTCTGCATGAAGTGCAAAGCTGAGCTAGGCATGGGTCTGAAATTCATACAGGGACAGGTGGCTGACCTTGGCTCCATCAGGATGGACGCACACTCAGAGGCATGGGGCAGCTCCTGGTGGTGCACCTCAGGTGGGGCTGGGGAGGTGTGGGGGCCCTGCTGTGCATTTCTGGTAAGAGGCAAGGATGGGGTCGGCCTGGTTTCTAGCTCTACATGATAGCCTGGCTGTGTAAATCTGGTTCTCCGCGGAGACCAGAGCCCCTGTAGCAGCCTGCCCCACTGCTGTGGCCTCACCATCCCCAATGACTCTTTTCCACATGACTGCCTCTTTCTGAAACCTGAACTGCCTCTGCATAAGCCAGGATCTGACATCTCATGGGTTTCACATAAGCAATGGGTTTGGTTCAGAGGGGACCTCTGCTTCCACTGGGCCTTAGTGGTCCACAGCAGAGCAGCCTGGCTCTTCAGGCTGTCCATCTGATGCTTGATTAGAGGCCATGAGGCTCCACCACTTGGAAGGCCTTTATCCCTCCGTGAGGAATCTGATCCCACTGCGGTGAAATTCCCTGCAGCTGGCTCTGGAAGTCTGAAAATTAGGAGTCACTTCTAGGAAGCAAAACCCAAGGAGCCAGGAGCCCAGATGCTGGCCCTCAGCAGTGCCTCTTGCATCAGGCTCCTAGGAAAAGTCAGAAGCAGAGTCAATCATCTTAGTCTTAGTAATTAAGGTCCATTAATAATTCCAAAACATCTTGGTCTTTCTAAGGTCCATTATAATTCCAAAACATTCTTTGAGGATAACCAGCGCACATCTCTCACTTCAGGTGAAGAGAATGCAATCTCGAAATGACTTCAGATAAAATTTATTCACATTTAACATGACTGGCTGAGGATATGCAGGTCAGCAGGTACCTAATCCTACATAATGTGTCCTTTGACAATACAAAAGTCTTCCTCTCATCAAAAATTTTATAACCCTTAGGCTATTTATCAGACTGAAACAAATAACCTTTCTTGTAGACATAAGGTCTATAAAAATATTGCCATCTAATGCAAGCAATATCATTATGAGAGAGGGGGATACTGAGTAGAGAATATTCTTGATGACTTTGCCCCCACTTACTTTCCACACAAGGGAGTCATATAATACAGCATTTTCAATAGAAAGATTAGGAAGGCTCTGACATGATGGTTTGAATTTCCTCCATGCTATTCCCCCAAATAACTGGAGATTTTCATTAACCCCATCCCAACTACCTGAAGGGGAGGGGGGGGTTGCAGTCTCTCTGCCATGGAGTTAAATGATAAGCTGTGCATTATGAAAGACTACATGACCATATAACCTTGTGTTTCTCTATATGCATCTCTAGCTTTGTCAGAAACTGTCAGCGTGTTACAGATTACAATCTTATCCCACAAAACTGTGTTTACTTTTGAGTGGATGGATTTTATTGTCAAAACATTATCACCTAAATAACAGCTTTTCTCATTTCATACTATGGTTCTTAAGGTTCTTTTAAATTTATGCCAATGAACTAGTTCATAGCTCATAGAATCCTCAAAGATTTTGAGAGCTGAATTTTAAGATAATCTATTCCAATACCCTCAATTGATAGCAGGTGAAATTGAGACCTATACAAAGTATTACACTCAATTTAGAGGCAAAATTATAACCAGACACGTTTTTTCATCATATAATCATTTGTCAAAAGGTAGTCTTTCAAGATAAGAATATAAGTTAAAATATGTTATGGTCTTTGTGATTTTAGCTTTTTGTTTGCTCTATTTTTTGGAAGTTTTAGTCCAGATTTTTGCCTCATAAAAGTGTGCATCCCCTTCAATACCAGATTCAGGTCCAAAAGCATGGGCTATGACTCCATCTCTGCCATCAAATGCACTATAGTCTTGCTCTCCACTGTTGCATCTCCAGGAGGCCTCAAGTGTCTCTGATGCAGCTTCTGTCACCCTGTGCTCTGCAGGCATATTCACAAGATTCAGCTGTGATTTTTCCAGACAACCTCACCTGAGAAGGAATTCTAGAGGAGGAGGAAAAAGAGAAAGATATAATATAGCTGGTTCTAGGATCATTTATTGTTATTGACAGAGGGTTCCAAGAAGCGGACTAGAGACATCTCCTCATCAGCTGCTCTTGGGAAGATTGGGGTGAGGAGACTACAGCCATCTCCCACTGGACTGTATGGCCCAGAATCATCATTACAAGGATACAGTGAGACAATGAGGACTCAATGAGCCTAGGAGGGCCTTGCTCTGCGGGCTGGGCTGGAGTGCCATGGCATTGGCCTGGTTCACAGAAGCTTCAAACCCCCAGGCTACAACATCTCTCTAGCTTTGGCCATCTAAGGGACCATATTGGCAGGTCTCTGCCACAAAATAACTACTGATAATCCTCTATATTTGATGGAGACAACATCTTGCACTTGCTCAGGCTGGTGAGGTGCTCCTGACCTCAGGGGACACTTTGGCCCTGGCCCCCCAGAATCCTATTATTCCTGATTTCTCTTTTTCTCTTTCTTCTCTTATTTTTTTTAAATTTTCTTTTATTGTTCTTTTCTTTTTCTTTCTTATCTCCCTTCTGTCTCTTTTCTTTTCTCTCCCTTTTGTCCTTGTCCCAAAAGGCTAGTCCATCACCCAAGAACAGAGACAAGGGAAATCAAGGAGAAAGAGGAAGAGAGAGGAGAAAGAAGGGAAAAGAAGTGAACAAAAAGAAAACACAGATGAGGAGGAACCAACAAAATCATTCTGCCAACATGAAATTGCAGAACAGATCACCCTCTTCCCCAAGAGATTACAAGGCAGCAACCACAGAGGATCCCACCTATAAAGAAAATATGGAAATTACAGAAAGGGAAGTTAGAGTATGGATGGCAAAAATGATGAAGAGAATTGAAGGGAAAGTGGATAACAAACTGAAGGAAATCCAAAAATTGACTGAAGAAATGAATGAAAGACGTGATGAAATTAGAAAGGATTTATCAAAGCTTAAGGAATTGAAGGAGTCATTCAGAGAACCTAAGCATGCAGTAGAAAGTAACAACAACAGATTAAACCATGGAGAAGAAAGAGTCTCAGAGCCAGAGGATACAGCTCTTGAGCTAACTCAGGCATTTAAAGAGGCAGAAAAGAAGAGAGTAAAAGCTGAGCAAACACTTAGAGAATTATGGGACTTTATGAAGTGTATGAACAGATGAATTATAGGTAACTCTGAAGGAGAAGAAGATTGCCCTAAAGGCATGGATGCCCTACTGGAGGATATCATAACTGAGAATTTCCCAAACATCACCAAATATTCCGTCACACTCCTTTTGAATGGATATTGAACCCCAGTTCATCGCAGTGCAAACAGAGCATCTCCTAGACACATTTTAATGAACTTGGCCAAGGTCAAAATGAAAGAGAAAATTCTGCAAGCAGCAAGCAGTAAGCACCAATTGACCTGCAGGGGAAGATCCACCAAGTGACACGGGACTTCTCAGCTGAAACTTTACAAGTTGGAAGAGATTGGGCTATGATTTTCAACTTACTCAAACAAAACAACTTCCTTCCTAGGATCCTGGGTCCTGCCAAGCTCAGTTTCATATTTGATGGAGAACTCACATCTTTTAGTGACAAGCAATCATTGAGGAAATTTGCCATTATGAGGCCAGCCCTGCAGGAAGTACTCAGACCCATACTACACACAGATGATCACAATGGACCACCAGCAAAGTAACAGAATTCCATCAAACTTATCCTTTATCTCAATAAATGTGAATGGCTTGAATTCCCCACTGAAAAACACAGGCTGACTGACCGAATAAAGAAATACAAGACAACTATAGGTTATGTTCAGGAAACACATCTAACCTATAAGGACAAAACAAGACTCAGGGTGAAGGGTTAAAAAAGAATGTTTCAGGCAAATGGAAATCAGAAGAAAGGAGGGTTTGTAATTTTATTTGCAGATAACACGTGGATTTAAAACAAGATAAGTTGATAAAGACAAAGATGGTCACTGTATACTGGTTAAGGGAACAACACAACAAGAGGACATTTGAATACTTTTTTTTTTTTTTTTGAGAGAGAGAGAGAGAAAGTCTCACTTTGCCACCCTTGGCAGAGTGCTGTGGCATCATAGCTCACAGCAACCTTAAGCTCTTGGGCTCAATTGATCCTCATGCCTCAGCCTCCCAAGCAGCTGAGACTACAGGAACCAACCACAATGCCTGGCTATTTTTAGAGATGGGGTCTGACTCTTACCCAGGCTGGTCTCGAACTCTTGAGCTCAGGCAATCCACCTGCCTCGGTCTCCCAGAGTGCTATGATTACAGGCATGAGGCATCACACCCCATGACATTTTAATTCTCTCTCTATATATGTACCCAACTTAAAGGCTCCCACATTTATGAAATGAGTCCTAAGTGGTCTGATCAATGTGATATGCTACAAAACCATAGTAGCTCAGGACATTAACACCCTTCTGACAGGACTGGATGGATCCTTTAAACAGACACTAATGAAAGAAACAAGGGACTTACATGCAACCTTAGAATAAATGGGCTTAATAGACATATACAGAATAAAACATCCCAAAGCTAGTGAGTATACATTCTTCTCATTGACCCATGGGTCATATTCCAACATTGATCATATCCTAGGACACAAAACCTTAACAAAATTAAAATAATTGAAATTATATCTTGTATCTTGTCAGACCACAGGGGAATAAAGGTAGAATTCAACTGCAAACAACCTTCTTCCCCATACAAACTCATGGACACTAAACAACCTTATGCTGAACGACAGCAGGATCAAGGAGGAGATAAGGAAGAAAACTATTAGATTCCACAAACATAACTACAATGAAGCCACAAGCTACCAACACCTGAGGGGTATTGCAAAAGCACTCCTGAGAGGGAAAATTCTCGCATTAGGTGCTCACATCTAGAAGAAACAGAAAGAGCACACATGAACAACCTAATGAATCATCTCAAGGAAATGGAAAAGGAAGAGCAATCTAATCCAAAACCAAGCAGAAGGAAATAAATAATGAAAATTAAATAAGTAATACATGAAATTGTAAACAAAAGAATTTTTCAGAAAATTAACAAAACAAAAGTTGGTTCTTTGAAAAGATAAATAAAAATCAATAAACTTTTGGCCAGATTAACGAGAAACAGAAAAGTGAGATCGCTAGTAACTTTAATCAGAAATGAAGAAGGGGAAATAACAAAAGATACCACAGAGATACAAGAGATCATCTCTGATTACTACAAACAAACAAACAAACAAAAAACTATGCCCAGAAATTGGACAATGTGAGGAAATGGACCAATACCTGGAATCACACAACCTCCTAGACTTAACCAAGAAGAAATACATCTCTTGAACAGACTACTATCAAGCACCAAAATTGAAGAAACAATAAAAAATCTTCTAACAACAACAACAACAAAAATCCCTGGACCAGAAAGCTTTACACCAGAATTCTATCAAACTTTCAAATAAGAGTTTGTACCTATACTGCAGAACCTATTCGAAAACACTGAGAAAGAAAGAACTCTTCCCCAATATGTTCTATGAAGCAAACATCGCCCTGATACCAAAACCAGAAAAGGAGCCAACAGAAAAGGAAAAATGCAGGCCAATTTTACTAATGAATATTGATGCAAAAATACTCAATAAAATCTTAGCAAATAGAATATGGCTACACATTTAAAAAACTGTACATCACAGTTGAGTAGATTATATCCCAGGGATGCAACTTAGGTTTAAAATACACAAATTCATAAATGCAATTCACTGCATAAACAGAACCAAACACAAAGAGCGTATGATCCTCTCAATAGATACAGAAAAAGCATTTGACAAAAATTTAGCATTCTTTTCTGACAAGAACACATATGCAAATAGGCATAGATGGCACAGTTCTTAAACTTATACAAACCACCAGTGACAAACCAACAGCCTATATCAAACTGAATGGAGTAAAACTGAAAGCTTTCCCACTTAAAACTGGGACCAGACAAAAATGTCCACTCTCACCATTACTGTTCAACAAAGTGCCAAGTTCAAGCCAATGAAATTTGGCAAAAATAAAAAAGGATTTTAAGGGCATCCAAATGGGGGCAGAGGAGGTCAAACTCTCACTCTTTGCATATGATATGATCTTATGCTTAGAAAACCCTAGAGACTCAACCATGAGACTCCTGGAAATGATCAAAAACTACAGCAACATCTCAGGGTCCACAAATCCATAGCCTTTGTATATGCCAATAATAGTCGAGGTGCAAATCAAGAACACAATACCCTTCACAATAGCTTCAAAGAAAATGAAATACCTGGGAATATATCTAACAAAGGAGGGGAAGAATTTCTATAGAGAGAATTGTAAAACCATGAGACAAGAAATAGAAGACATTAACAAATGGAAGACTATACCATGCTCTTGGGTGGGAAGATAAAATGTCTATACTACCCAAAGCAATGCACAGATTTACTAAAATCCCCATTAAAATACCAACATCATACTTTGAAGAACTTGAAAAAATCGTTCTTCATCTTGTATGGAACCAGAAAAGAAACCCTATATATCCAATGCAATTCTTAGTAATAAAAACAAAGCTGGAGGCATCACTCTACTAGGTTATCGAGGTTATATTAGAAGTCAACAGTGATCAGAGCAGCATGATATTGGCACACAAATAGAGACATAGATATATGAAATAGAATAAGAAACCTAAAGACCAGGCACGCTGGTTCACACCTATAATCCTAGCATTCTGGGAGGCTGAGGTGGATGGATTGCCTGAGCTCAGGAGTTCAAGATAGCCTGAGTCAGAGCAAGACCTCATCTCTACTAAAAATAGAAAAACTAGGCAGGCATTGTGGTGGGTGCCTGTAGTCCCAGATACTCGGGAAGCTGAGAAAAGAGGATCAATCAAGCCCAGGAGTTTGAGGTTGCTGTGAGCTTTGACATCATGGCACTCTACCCAGGTTGATGGAGTGAGGCTCTCTCTGAAAGAAAGAAAGAAAGAAAGAAAGAAAGAAAGAAAGAAAGAAAGAAAGAAAGAAAGAAAGAAAGAAAGAAAGAAAGAAATAAAGAAAGAAAGACAGACTAGAGATGAAACCAGCCTCATATCTCCATCTGAGCTTTGATAAAGCAAACGAAAGCATAAACTTTTGTTTATGAATTTTTATTCAATGAATGGTGCTGGGAGAAGTAGATAACCACATGTAAAAGATTGAAACCGGACCTGCACCTCTCACCACTTACAAAAACTGACTCACAATGGATAAAAGATTTAAGTCTTAGACACAAAATGATAAAAATCCTAGAAGAAAGCATGGTTAAAAACTAATGATCATCTTGGCCTGGGGAAAGATTTTGTGAAGAAGACTCCATTGGCAATTGCAGCAATAACAAAAATAAATAAATGGGACTTAATTAAGTTAAAAAATTCTGCCGACTTCATGACACAACAATTAAAATAAATAGACACCTTCATAATGGGAAAAGATATTTGCATGTTATGAATCTGATAAAAGTTTGATAACCAGAATCTGCAGAGAACTCAAATCAATCAACCAAAAAGAGCAAACAATGCCATCTATCACTGGGCAAGAGACTTGAAGAGAGCCTTCCCTGAGGAAGACAGATGAATGGTTAACAAACATGAAAAAATGTTCATTTTGTCCCTGATCATCAGAGTAATACAAATCAAAACCACTCTGAGATATCCTCTAACCCCAGTGAGTATATCCCACATCACAAAGTCCCAAAGTTGTAGATGCTGGCATGGAGAGAGGGGAACACTTTTACACTGTTGGTGGGATAGCAAACTAATACAGCCTCTTTGGAAAGATGTATGGAGAATCCTCAGAGAACTTAAAATAGACCTTCCATGTGATCCTGAAATCCCATTAGTTAGGTATCTACCCAGAAGAAAAAAAACAATCATTTCATCATAAGGATATTTCCACTAGATTGTTTATTGCATCTCGGTTTACAATTGCCAAGATGTGCAATCAACCCAAGTTCCCATCAATCAATGAATGGATTAACACACTATGGTATATGCATGCCATGGAATACTATTCAGCCAGGAAAAGGTAGAGACTCACCTAGTGGGCACAATGTACTGGTGCATGGCACATCTCCTGGGTGAGGGGCACAACTACAATGGGGACTTTACCTAATAAATGCAAACGTCATAACCTAATCATTTGTACCTTTCCATTAATTTGAAATTTAAAAAATTGTTAGTGCATAGAAATGCAAATGACTTTTGCATGTGAATTTTTTTGATCTATAAATTTAGTGGGTGAGCTTATTAGTTGTAACATTTCTTTCTTTTTCTTTTCTTTCTTTCTTTCTTTCTTTCTTTCTTTCTTTCTTTCTTTCTTTCTTTCTTTCTTTCTTTCTTTTCTAGCAGTTTTTGGCCGGGGCTGGGTTTGAACCCACCATGCCTGGCATATGGGGCTCGCGCCCTACTCCTTTGAGTCACAGGCACCTCTAGGGTTTATATATATATATAATCGCCTCATATGCAAACAGAGAGAATTTTACTTCTCCATTTCTGATTCGAATGCCTTTTACACTTACCTAATTACTTGGGCTCAATCTTTTAGTACTATGTTGAATAAAGTGGTGAGATTGGGCTTCCTTGCCTTGCTCTTGATGCTTGAGGAAACACTGGAATTGTTTCACTGTTGAGTATAATGGTATCTGGGGGCTTGTTTATATGACCTTATTGTGTTGAGATGCGTACTTTTGAATGTACACCATTTTGAGTTTTTAATCATGAAAATGTGTTTAATTTTGTCAAATGCTTTTAATAAAACTTTTGAGATGATTAAAAAACAAAAACAATAGCACTATAGTCTCTGTGAGCTTTTAAAACAGGAATGATAATTAGTTCTTCTGTACATCCTATAGAGCATGCCAAATAAAACAGATGAAGTCTGAGTTTCCTACCTCCATGTGCAAAATGTATCATAATGTCAGCCTCTCCTGTGTTAGTCTTTCTGAATTTCAGGAGTGTCACATTACTCCATACTTGGAAAGTTTTCTCGAAGGCATAGTCAACATCCTTACATCTCATGTCAGGAGTGTAATTATTGATTCTTTCTCAGCAAAGAGAGATGAAAACATAGAAATCATAGGTTAATCTTGTCTTATCATGATACTTATTTTTGTTAGCACCACTGGAAGATGAATCATTTCATAAATCAAGTTAAGCTAAGAAAACCTTGTTTCATTAAGTACAGAAGCATTTTTCCTTGGACAGCTTCCCCCTTAACCAAAATCGAACTTACTTCTTATTTATGACTTCCAGGTCATCACTGTGAGGGAGAGTTACTTTCTTAGAAGATTATGCGTTTTGCTTCTGCTCCCAGACGTCTGCATTTATCTGTTGTGACTACTCTATAAACATTCTGCTGTCTCTAATTTATAGCAGATTCAACTTCATTCTCCTTCTACTCACACTTGTTCTACTCTGCTCTGGACTGGCAAGCCAAACATCTCTTCCTGGAGTGAACCAGCCTCCATTCTAGACATAATCAAATTTAACATGGAGATAGTGTTAACAATGAGGGAGACTACTTGATCTATTTCCAGAGTTAGAGTTATTATCTAAATGGTATCAGTTAGAAGTCAGACCTATGGGAAAGTGGAAAAACACATGGCGACATATGCCCACATTACCTGTCGGTGATAAACATTCTATACCGCCTATCCTGGCAGTGCACTGAAACAGTGAATGCCGGCCACTCTACATGGAGGCATGTGCATTGTCTCCAGAGTAGATGTTTCCAGTTGCTCAGCCCCTTGCAGCTCAGTAAACTGCTGCATTTCCTAGATTTTTTTCCTCCATGTAGTTTCTATCGACTTTCATTTTTGCCATTTTCTTTGTCTCAAGGTCATAAAATTTTTCTAAGTACCTCTGGGAAAAAATGCATTCAGTAATGCATACCTATACATAGAAACATGTCTTCTGAGAGCTCCCCATATGTGACTCAACTGAACATTGATACTTTTGAACCAGGAATTTTGGACATCTTAATCTAACAGGTTAGAATATGGTTGTTTGGACAGTTAATTATGAGGAGAATGATCTTAGTTTGTGATATCAAAGACATTTTCCTGGAAGCTCAATGTCAATACCTTCATGTGTCTCCTACTTCAAACTTGTTTCTAGTCTCTGAAAAACTATTTTGGGCCTGGCATGCTGGATCACACCTGTGATCCCAGTGCTTTGGGATGCTGAGGCAAGAGGATCACTTGAGGCAGGATTTTGAGGCTACAGTGAGCTATGATCACATCACTGCACTCCAGCCCAGGCAATAGAGCAAGATCCTGTCTCTAAAAATAATGGCAAGTTAGGAGGTAAGATGGCCTCCTGGAGCCAGCTTTCAACAGAAGCTCTCGTCCAGAGGGAGAAATAGTGGCCAGAATGAACCCCATAAAGCTGAAGGTCGGGAGATGAGCCAAGAGAGAAGATTGACAAGTGCATATCATCCCTTGTGAGGCAAGCTGTGACTCCAAGGAAGAAAATTTCAGGTACAAAACCCATCCCAAAGAGGACAAGAGTCCGTCCCTTCCCCCAAGAGAATAGCTCGCTGTGTGATCTCTACAAGCGAGCAGTGAACAGAAGACCTCTTGTTTCACCCCATGGGAGAGAGTCACTGAAGGCTGGATTCCTTCTCCAGAGAGGTCCCACGGTGAGCCTGGGCATTCTCTTGACCCATAAAAGTTGAGAAAATATTTTCCCTGCCATTCTGACATCCCAGTCCACCCTTCTCCCCTCATCTGCGGTCTGGAAGCCTACCCCCTGCAGAGCCTGGAGTGTGCGGCGGTTTTTTTGCTAGGGCTGGGCAATGCATGGGCCATGGTGGCACAGCTGCACTGAAACTGTGACTCAAGTAGAAGTGGAGAGAGACACAGGGTTGGGGGTGACTGTCCCGGTGCCACAAAGGTGCATAGCAGCAGGAGGTGGAGATGCTGGATCCCGTGGGACAACAGCAGTGATAGAAGCGTACTCCCACTGGGGTCAAATTTTGGAGAGACATCTCCATAATTCTGTGGACCACTGGAGGGAGCCGATCCTCTCCCTGCAGGGGTACTAGAGGAGGGAGCCGATCCTCTCCCTGCAGGGGTACTAGAGGAGCAGTGAGGCTGGAGCAGAGGCATGGTCTCTGAGGGAGTAGAATATTCACTGTAATATTAACCCTTGGCTTGGAACAAACTCAGGTGGAACACTCCCCTGTTTCTAATGAGCACCGGAGGGAGTCAGGCTTCAGGTCCCTCTGCCTGCTGGTGGCAGAGTGTGGTGGCCTGACTGAGGAGGCATTGACTCCTCTTTGACTCTGGCAGGTGCAAATCCCTGGCACATTTGTTCGTTGGGGAGAACTGGGCCACAGCCCCACAGGGTTACCAGTGACTGGGCATGGAGGAGGTGCAAGGTTGGGAAGGAGGAGCCAACCCCCCTTGACTAACTCTCCTGCTTGGCAGGCCTTTCTGACTCCACAGAGCACTGGAGTGAGTCACACTTTAGCTGCCAGTGAACCCCTGCTCTCTGGTTGCTGCAAACATTTTGAACTCTCCAACTTAAACTGCGATTATGCTGCCTGGGACAACTGGTTTGGAACTCTTGACCTGGGCAAACCACCTAGGGAGACTTCAAGGTTGAGCCTTGGCTGTGTTGCAGTGGGAAGGACTGATTCTCCTCTTCTTCCTGTTGCCCATGGGGGGGCTGAGTGTCTGAGTTGCTTGTATTTCTCCCCAGCTGAGATTGTAGCCCAAAGCCACTGATTCACTAAGATTGGAGAGAGGCTGACTGAATACAAGACAGAGCCACCTAGCCCCTTCACACCAAGCAGGTCCCCAGAGTCTCAGGCTGCAGGACTGAAGGGGACCTTTGTAAACCTGTAGGGGAAAAGCCACCATCACCAGTCCCAGAACTTTGGTAAAGGGATGGTTAACTACAACTCCTGGAGCCCCCAATCCAATTTCACCTTGCCAGTTTCTATAGCCAAACTGAAAAATAATCATGGGGCGGAACCACCAGAAAAACTCTGTCAACATGAATAATCAGAGTAGATCAACTCCCCCTAGGAATGGCAGCAGACACAACAGAGGATCCCATTCATAAAGAAATGGCTGAAATGTCAGAAACAGAGTTCAGAATATGGATGGCCAATAAGGATAAGAGAATGAAAGTATAGTTGGAATTAGAAATTCTAGGAGTAGTTCAAAAGTTGTCTCAAGAAATCAATGAATTCAAAGACAAAATCTCCAAGGATTTATACACAATAAGGAAAGAAAGGAAAAATACATTAGAATCCCACAGTAACAGAATGGATCAGGCAGAAGGAAGGATCTCTGACATAGGAGGCAATGGTTTTGAACACTCCCAAATGCTCGAAGAGGCAGAGAAGGGGAGAGCAAAAACTGATCACTCCCTGAGAGAGTTGTGGGACCACTGCAAAAGAGCAAACATCTGCCTTATAGGAATTCCTGAAGGAGAAGAGGATGGTTTGAAAGGCGCTGATGCTCTACTCCAAGACAGAATTGAGGAGAATTTCCCAAGCATGGCAACAGATACAGAAATTCAGATAGCAGACAGTTTCAGAACCCCAGCATGACTCAATCTAAATAAAGCATAGCCTAGACACATTGTAATTAACTTTGCCAAAGTTAATATGAAGGAGAAAATCCAGCAAGCAACCAGACGTAAGAAAATCTTAAACCTACAAGAGAAAGAATATTAGAATGACTGCATATCTCTCAGCTGAAACTTTTCAAGCCAGAAGAGGATGGTCATTGACCTTAAATCCCCTAAAACAAAACAACTTTCAGCCCAGGATCCTGTAGCCTGCTAAACTGAGTTTCATTTGTGATGGACAAATCAAATATTTTACTGACGTACACATGTTGAAGAAATTTGCCATAACTAAACCAGCTCTCCAGGATATTCTCAGACCCATGATCCATAATGATCAGCTTAATGGTCTACTAACAAAGTAAAGTCACCCAGAAAGTCTTGAACAAAACCTAATATCCATAATGGTGAAACGATTAAAAATATCCAGTGGACCCTTGAAAAACATGACAACCAAAACACTACCATACTTATCATTACTCTCGATTAATGTGCATGGCTTAAATTGTCCTCTTAAGTGACATAGTTTGGCTGACTGGATACAAAACTCAGGCCAGATATCTGCTGCATACAGGAATCTCATCTTACCTTAAAGGATAAACATAGACTCAGGGTGAAGGGGTGGACATCAGGCAAAAAGAAATGAGAAAAATGCAGGGGTTGTGATTTTATTTGCAGATACAATAGGCTTTAAGCCAACCAAGGTAAGGAAAGATAAGGATGGTCACTTCATATTAGTCAAGGGAAACACTCAACATGAAGAGATTTCAATTATGAACATTTATGCGCCCAATCACAATGCTCCTAAATTTATAAAGGAAACCATAACAGACAAGGACAATTTGATATCTTCCTGCGCTATAATATTTGGAGATTTTAACACCCCTTCATCAGTGTTGAATAGATCCTCTAAGAAGAAATTAAACAAGGAAATATTGGACTTAATCTTGACCCTACAACAAGTGGACTTAACAGACATCTACAGAACATTTCATCCTAATAAAACTGAATACGTATTCTTCTCAGCAGCCCACGGAACATCCTCCAAAATTGATCACATCTTAGGTCACAAGTCTAACCTCAGCAATGTTAAAAGAATGGAAATTATTCCTTCTATTTTCTCAGACCACCACGGAATAAAAGTTGAACTCAACAAAAACAGGAATCTTCATACTCAAAGAAAGTCATGGAAACTAAATAACCTTATGCTGAATGACAGCTGTGTCATAGATGAGATTAAAAAGGAAAATTACCAAACTTTGGGAACATAACGACAATGAAGACATGAATTATCAAAACCTGTGGGATACTGCAGAGGCAGTCCTAAGAAGGAAATGTACAGCATTGCAAGCCTTCCTCAAGAGAATGGAAAGAGAGGAAGTCAACAACTTAATGGGACATCTCAAGCAATGGGAAAAGGAAAAACGTTCCAATCCTGAATCTAGCAGAAGAACAGAAATAACCAAAATTGGAGCAGAATTAAATGAAATTATAAACAGAAGATTCATTCAGAAGATCAACAAATCAAATAGTTGGTTTTGTGAAAAGATTAACAGAATCGATAAACTGTTGGCCAACTTAACCAGAAACAGAAAAGTAAAATTCCTAATGTCATCAATCAGAAGTGATAAAGGAGAAATAACAATAGACACCTCAGAAATACAAAATATTCCTTAATGAATACTGCAAAAAACAATATTCTCAGAAATATGAAAATATGTAGCTAATAGACCAATACCTGGAAGCATAGAATAGACCAATACCACCTCCCTAGACGCAGCCAGAAAGAACTGGAAATGTTTAATAGACATACATCAAGCACTGAAATATCATTAACTATACAAAATCTCCCCAAAAAGAAAAGTCCGAGGCCAGATGGTTTCAAACCAGATTTCTACTAAAACTTTAAAGAGAAACTAGTACCTATATTACATAACCTTTTCCAAAACACAGAAAAAGAAAGAATACTTCCTAACACATTCTATGAAGCAAATATCACCCTGATCCCCAAACTAAAAAAAGACCCAATAATGAAAGAAAATGATAGACCAATATCTGTAATGAATATAGACTCAAAATCTTTAAATAAGGTCTTAGCAAACAGAATTCAGCAACAGATAAAACAAATTATACACCATGAACAAGTTGGTTTTATCCCAGGGTCTCAAGGTTGGTTCATCATATGTTAGTCTATAAATATAATACATCACATAAACAAAATAAAAACAATGAACATATGATTCTTTAAATTGAGGCGGAAAGAGCTTTTCATAAATTCCAACATCCTTTCATGATCCGAACACTTAAGAAAATAGGCTTAGACGGGTCATTTCTTAAACCGATAGAGGCCTTCTGTAGCAAGCCAACAGCTAATATCATGTTGAATGGAAGTCTTAGCCATCACAGTCAAGCAAGAGAAGGCAATCGAGGGCATCTAAAGGGAGTCAGAGGAGATCAAACTCTTGCTCTTCGCAGATGATATGATTTTATACCTGGAAAACCACAGGGACTCAACTACAAAACTCCTAGAAGTGATCAAGGATCAAGATAGAAAATCAATACTCACAGATGAGTAGCATTCATATATACCAACAATAGTCTAGCTGAAAAAACAGTCAAGGACTCTATTCCCTTTAACGTAGTGCCAAAGAAAATGAAACGTCTGAGGACATGAAAGAACTCTATAAAGAGAACTACAAAACTCTGAGAAAAGAAATAGCTGAAGATGTCAACAAATGGAAAAACATACCATGCTCGTGGCTGGGAAGAATCAACATTGTTAAAATGTCCACACTACCCAAAGCAATCTACAGATTTAATGCAATTCCTATTAAAGCACCTCTGTCATACTTTAAAGATCTGGAAAAACTAGTACTTCATTTTATTGGAAACAGAAAAAAAAACTCAAAAAGCTAAGACGTTGCTCAGAAATAAAAATAAATCAGGTGGAATCATGCCACCAG
>CAUYQV010069580.1:0-31137 GCA_963574575.1 Galagoides demidoff
AATAGAGAACCAAGAGATGAACCCAGTCACTTATCATCATTTGATCTTCAACAAGCCTATCAAAAATATTCAGTGGGGGAAAGACTCCCTATTTAACAAATGGTGCTGGATGAACTGGCTGGAGACCTGTAGACGACTGAAACTGGATTCCCACCTTTCACCATTAACAAAAATTGATGCTCATTGGATAAAAGATTTAAACTTAAGACACGAAACTATAAAAATACTAGAATAGAGTGCAGAGAAAAAACTTGAAGAAATTGGCCTGGGAGAATATTTTATGAGGAAGACAGCCCCCCCCCCCCCAGGAAATCGAAGCAACACCAAAAATACATTACTGGGATCTGATCAAACTAAAAAGCTTTTGCACAGCCAAGAACACAGTAAGTAAAGCAAACAGACAACCTTCAGAATGGGAGAAATTTTTGCACTTTATTCTCTGACAAAGGGCTGATAACTAGAATCTACAAAGAACTCAAACTAATCAATAAGAAAAGAATAAATAACCCCATTTCTATGTGGGCAAGAGACTTGAACAGAAACTTCTCTGATAAAGATAGGTGCATGGCCTACAAACATATGAAAAAATGCTCATCATCCTTAATCATCAGAGAAATGCAAATCAAAACTACTTTGACATATCATTTAACTCCAGTAAGATTAACTCACATCACAAAATCCCAAAACTACAGATGTTGGCATGGTTGCGGAGAGAAGGGAACACTTCTACACTGCTGGTGGGAATGCAAGCTAATATGGCCTTTTTGGAAAGAAGTTTGGAGAACACTCAAGGAACTAAAAGTAGACCTACCGTTTGATCCTGCAATTCCTCTACTAGGTTATATACCCAGATGATCAAAAATTATTTTACAACAAAGACATTTGCACCAGAATGTTTATTGCAGCCCAATTCATAATAGTTAAGACATGGAAACAGCCCAAGTGCCCATCAACCTATGAATGGATTAACAGATTATGGTATATGTACACCATGGAATACAATGCAGCCATAAAAAAGACGGAGACTTCACATCTTTTATGTTTACCTGGATGGAGCTGGAACATATTCTTCTTAGTAAAGTATCCCAAGAATGGAAAAAAAAGTATCCAATGTCCTCGATACTACTATGAAATCAATATATAACCACCTACACAATCATATGAATGGCAAAAGTCTATAAAGTAGAAGGGAAGAGGAGAGAGGGGATAGGAGGGGGATGTGGGAGAAGAGAGGGTATTTGAGGTGACCTCACCTAATGTGCATGATATAATGGTACATTTCAAAACTATCAAGAGATGAGTATATTGTGATGGATGTGTTACTTGGTTCAATGTAAGCATTTCACATTGTATATCAAAGCAGTACCCTGAATCCCATAAATGCATCAGTATACAAAGTTATGATTTAATAAAAAATAATTATTAAAAAAACTTTAAAAAATAAAAACAAAAGCATTAAAAAGATAATTAAAGAAAAAAGAAATCTATACCTAGACATAGCATAGTAAAACTGCAGAAAACCCTAGGCAAACCAAACTTCTTAAATGCAGTTTAAGAAAATAGTCAGGTTATCTTCAAACTAGCAACAATTACACTGACAGCTGAATTTTTGATACATAGTTCAAGCAATCCAGTGCTAAAGGAAATACTAAATAATGTTCCTTTGGAGAGGAGAAAACTGATCTAAAGTAGAAGGCAGCAAATGCAGGGAGGAATGAAAATCATTAGAAATGGCAACTGTGAATGAGTCTAACGAATACTGACTTTAAAAAAAAAGAGTAATAATAATCATTTGTGGATAAACATACAGAGATTTAAAATACATGACAACAACTTATAAGTCATTAAGGGAAGGAACAGAAATAAATAGCTGATGGTTCTTGCCTTGTCTGGGGTGTATATTATAATCTATACAGTAACCACTAAAAGAATACATACGTATATAAAATTTCTCACCTAGCAAAGAAAATAAAACATTATTAACTATAAAGAAGGCAAAAAAGAATAGAAAAATGGCTCGGCGCCTGTGGCTCAATAGGCTAAGGCGCCAGCCATGTACACCTAAGGTGGTGGGTTCGAATCCCCAGCCCGGCCCCCCAAACAACAATGATGGCTGCAACCAAAAAAAATGGCCGGGCGTTGTGGCGGGCGCCTATGGTCCCAGCTACTTGGGAGGCGGAGGCAGGAGACTTGCTTGAGCCCAGGAGTTGGAGGTTGCTATGAGCTGTGATGCCATGGCACTCTACCCAGGGGGATAGCTTGAGGCTCCATCTCAAAAAAAAAAAAAAGAAAGAAAGAAAGAAAGAAATCAAAGGGTCCCAGCAATCACTTAACTCCTTTATTTTACAAAGAAAGAAACTGAGATCCAGAGAACTTAAGCAACTTTCCCAAGATCACACAACCAGTATGACTCAGAGCCATGTCCCACCTGCTTGTGGCATCCTGCACTGGTACAGCGGTTTGTCCATCCTTAGAGCTCCCAGGTGACATGTCAGTGCTTTCCCATTGCTGCCATTTATCACCATCTCTAAACAGGACCTTAGTAATTCTCTTACTTTGAATCTATCACAACCCTAAGATCCTGATGATGTCATCACCACTCCAGTTTCAGATGTCAGAATTGTGAATTGAGGCATCCTCTGCCGAACTGGGCAACATGTGCACCTATTTTGGAAGCTGGTTGGTCTTAGTGATTAAGGCTATTGTCTCAAATTTCTGTAAGGGGAAAATTTCACTTTATTTTAACAAGTTAAATATAGCTTAACTAACACATACTTTAAGAAAAAGTGCAAAGCATTTTAAGTGCTATAATTACTCAAAATGGTCAAACTCAGGGTAGCAAATTGACTTCTTCCCAGTGTTACTGATGACCAAGTGGTACGGAAAATGGGTGGCCAATGACAATAATTCTCATCTACCCCTACATCCTCCCGTCTCTCTCTGTGTGCACATGTCTAGACCCAAGTGTCTGCAGAAGCTGTCATCTGTTTAGGTGGTGACTGACAGGAAGAGAACAGATAGAGCCAAGTGGCATCTGTGCTGCCCATTCTCCACTGTGGGCTCTCCAGTAAACATGTCCAAGCTGCCAATCAATCAATATTTTGGTATTTTCACTAGATCATTATTTTTCTCTATCTAATAGAAAAATGATAAAGAAGCTACAAAACTTCCAATAAAAAAAGATTATCAAAAAGTGAAACATTAAATATTGAAGGGTTATGTCAATTCTTTTCCATCCTCAGTTCACTTCTTAGGCCACTTCCAGAGTTTTTATATTTTCATTCCCTGTGCTTTGGGTCAAGTTTTTTATATTAACTCAAGTTAACTTATTCTTCCCTTAATTCCCAATACTTGAATAATTGTCTTGCTGAGATCACCTTAATAAAATTCAAGAACTGACAATATTAGAGCATTGAACGCAGAAAGACTTTTGGAAGCGAGATACTTGCACCCCACTATTTAAAAAAAGAAAGAAGCAATTGACGTCTTGATTGATAAGACGATGGATGGATGGATAGATAGATAGATAGAAAGATAGACCTATACCGGAGTTTTCTGATTTGTTAATGTTTAGGATTCTTTCTCATACCTTAGGAATTTCGTCTGTAAAGCTGTAAAAAAAAATATGAAACAAATGAGAGTTTTTAAGAGGGATCATTCACATCTCTCAGAGTCAAGTGCTCTACTTGATTAAATATGAGACTATCTATGAGATTAGATACAGACTCAAGTGTCTGTTTTTGTCCCAAGGTGAATTTTTTTAGATCATTTCTCTCCTTTTATATTTTGCAAAAATAGAAAGATATGTTCTGTTAAAATAGCCCAGAGAACCAAAACCAATTTTTAAATATATCGTTTTATTCTAGATATCACAAGGTTATGCTTTCAGGAATAACTTCACTTGAGTAGATGTGAGTGTTGAGAAAACGGTTACCGTGATAGAATCTTCCAGGGCTATTTGACGCATGAATGTATCCATAATGTGCCCTTAATTAAGTGACTGTGCCTTAAGTTCCAACTGGTTGGATGCTTAAATCTGAATGGCACACGGCATCTGTTTCAGGAGCTTTATACTATTTCACAGGGAAGAGCGATGTGAAAACACCAACAGTACCTAAAGAAGAACAGACATGGTTATGAGGAGTCCGGACAAATTATTTTATCAGTCCAAATGGGAGGGAAACGGCACATGTGGTGATGGAGATAAAAGGTTGGTGCAGGAGGTACATTTAACGTGGATGTTGGAGGATAAGAACTGACAGCTGGTGGGGGTTGGGTTCTGTGCTAAAGACACGGTATGGTCAGAGGCAAAGAAGCACTGGATTGTAGAACCGGGCACAGCTGGTGGCTGAGCGGATAAGCTGGAACACACAGTACTTGTCTAGCTCGATTTCTACCAAATCATCAATAAGAAGTCATAAAACTTCACTCCAGGCACGTCTAGAAAGTAGCTTTCATCCGATCCCTTCCACCTGTTTACCCATTTCCTCCATGAAGAAATAAGCCTGTTTTCAAGGTGAAGAGAAGTGACAAAAAGATTTAACCAGTTCCATGTTCTGAAAACCTGTTACTCCACCTGAGAGTACCACGCTAAGGCACTGTTTGTACTTTCCAAAAAAAAAAATGACACTCCCCTAAGAATAAAAAACAAAACTCTATATTGCCACAATCTGCATCGTCTGTATTTTTAAGGTGGTTATTTGAGTTGGATTATAGGTCTTTGTAACAGAAAGTTAAATGCAAAAGATATTAATCTACTACAAAATAGGTGCAAGCCAACACGCCAGTTTCCAAGTCAAGAAAATAATTGAGAAACAGTAACTTTTTTAAAAGGTATAATTCCCGTGAAGTCACATTGGGCTTTTCTTTGAGACTAAAAACCACTGCCATTCACTCACTGAGAAATTCACATTTCTTATAGCTATTTGCTGTATTGGTGGAATTTTAGCCTATATGAAAAAAACGTGTATGATTATTAACCGGTGCTTTCAGCCAGGAAGGTACCTACTTGCCAGTCACACACAGGCTGCAACAGAGCGTTTTATGATTTCTGTACAACCAGAGAAGGTTCCCTCAGTTATCTCTTCAACCTGCTGTTCCTTACCACGACCTCATCCATCAACCAGGACGGGGTTGGAGAAACTTAGTACCAACTAAGTTGGAAAGCCACATGTCACACTGACAGAGGACAGAGAAGGGCAGCCCAGGAACTCAGGCACGAAGAGAAGGACATCTGACAGATTACAAGTCACCGCACTACACGGGCATTTTTTTTTTAAATATTAAAGGAGCACATACTTTGTTGTTGTTGTCTCATTTTTATTTTATTTTGTATGTATTTATTACTGTTTGGGAGTCATCGAGGGTATAAAGAATTAGGTTATACTGATTGCATCTGTTAGGTAAAGTCCCTATTGAAATTGTGTCCCTCCCCCAAGAGGTGTGCCATACTCCCCCCTCCTCCTCACTCCCAATCCTTCTTTCCAATATTTTGTTTTAAGTTCTATCATTACCTGGATTTTTCATATGTGTATAATGGGACTAGTTTTTAAAAACACCATGTGTCATTATTGCTTAGAGATGTATCAGTGGGGTTGACGTGAGCTGATAAGACAATAGAACTTGGGCACATAATGTAGACGGAATTTTGTCCAAATGGTGTTTCCTTCTATTTGCATGAGCTACTCGTTAGGGTGTTTGACGCAAATCTCAATTTAGGGCAGTACAGGAAACTCACGAACATGAAGCACCTTTAGTGCCCACAAAAACCTCCGCCTATTACATTACCACACAGTTACTTGACTTGAGGAACTTTGTCTCATAGCAAGCTCCATTTCAGGGTTCACTGACCTATGCAAAACCATTAAACCTCAGAAAAGATTTATAGCCTGAAGTCTTCATTTACTTTATAACCCTTAGAAGCTTACCAGGAACTAAGATAATATAACGTACTCCAACCCTTCCTGACTCTCACATCACGATCCTGGGAGGGTCAGGACAGAGTAGACTGCATTATCTGGAAATTAGTTTTACTAAAAATCATAAATCTTAAGTCACACATATCATTAGAGTTATAAATAATATCTGGATTATAAACCTACTAGCTGCCATTTATTTCTTAGAGAGAAAGTGTTAACAGACTAGGGTAGGACAAATAAGCATAAACTGTACCACGGAGATGAAAATCTGGAGCACGATATTACCCTGTTTACTTTCATACAATAGATGCTTCTAGAAAAACTGAGTTTAATCAAAATGTATATTAAATTAATTTTAAATGCTAAATGTGTCAGAACCCCACAGTCAAGAGGAGGGATTAAAAAAAAAGGACTACGAGAGTAGAAACCCACAAACCTCACAGGTTTCTTAATTTACAGCAGGAGAACATCCTTTTGACACTGGACATCAGAGTGATGAACATAACCCAACATTAGTTAAAAATACATATGGTAATTTTATTTATAAACATTTTCTTGGCACCAAGAAGCTCTCATAATGTTCCAGATTTCACAATACAATTTTAGTGATTTTAAAACTTAACTAGCTCGATAAATATATACAAATTTTTTAACTTAGTCTCAATTACAGTTTCTCTATAAGATAAGAGCACAAGATTTCAGTGAGAAAAAGTACCACAGCAGTAACAGTGATCAAATAGCTATGTTCTCGCGGCCTATTAATTTACAGGTGCTTGATAGTTGGATTTTAGAAAAATGCTTTTGTCCTGTATTTGCTAAAAGTTTTCAAGTATCAGGGCCAAAGGACTCCATTTTATTGCATTCTATTTCAGTGGATTCTTTGTAAAGAATTCTTTAATAATATATTCCTTCATTGGCTTTATACATGCTAATTTCCATACATTAATATTTATTAAACTGAGAAAAAATACATAATCCTTGTCTTTTGTAGGTAGACAAAGGATTTCACTAACAAAACACCTCATTTACAGTCACAGTTTTCCATATTCTCAAAATCCAAAAGGGAAGAAAGAAACACACAGTAATTACTGGTTTGATGATTCCTTTGCCTTGAGACCC
The DNA here is from genome assembly GCA_963574575.1 of Galagoides demidoff. Taxonomy (NCBI): domain Eukaryota; kingdom Metazoa; phylum Chordata; class Mammalia; order Primates; family Galagidae; genus Galagoides; species Galagoides demidoff. The sequence continues at coordinate 7,038 of CAUYQV010069580.1, forward strand.
TAATTTTTCTTATAAAGAAAGTTTCAAAATGACTACATTTTCAGTATACATAATAATATCTGTAAATGTAGTTGGGTCTGCTTTTCTTTTAAGAATCTAAAAGTTTTGTTTTCACAGAAAAACAGATGGTGTTGTTTTTTTTTTAATTTGAGGATGGTGGTAGAATTTTGTCTGTTTGTTGTTGTTAAAAAAAAAAAACCAGGTGTGACAATCATTTTCTCCTGCTACTGTATTAGCACATTTAATTGCTAAGTTCACAGGCAGCCCTCTCAATTCTTTCACTAGCAGATGGTGAGGGTGATTTTAAAAGAAGAGTAAGGATGTTTCCAGAACCATTTCAGAGCAGTGTGAGATCTGCTCTCCCCTGGATGGGTGTGTCAATCTCTGGTGAGTTCCAAGAAAAGTCACCCAGCAGCATCTCCAGTGCATTTGCCTTTAATTACTTGACAGTTACCCAGGTTTTGTGAAACTACTCACACATTATCTACCAGTGTATTATGTACTTGCAGTAACTTTCTTCAAATCACTTCATAACCATTAGCTTAATTAAAGCTTCACAATACTCCTACGATATCTGTAGGTAGAGCATTTCACAGGCTTCTTTTTAGTGAGTTCTCAGGTATATCACTGGCAGAGCTAAATCTAAGCTAAATCTAAGTTCTGAACTCATAAGGATTTAGCTTCGCGTCAACATTTGCTTTTGAAATGGAAACGAGTAGCTTTCAGGATCAGGCTGTTACTTCTCCATCACCCACCTGCTCTTCTTCTCAGCCAATAGAACGCTACTTCTGTCCAGAGTGGCCCCTGCATAAGAAAAATTATTCTGGTCCTTGTTAAAACAGTAGGGCACGCTTTATTCATGACTACTGCAATATGGGAGAACTCAGGCACAGATGCCACTGCAGCAGGCACAGCTGGGGATTTAGAGCCACGGTCCAGGGTGAACTGGGCAGTGGATGGAGAATTCCTAAGAGGAGTCATCAGGGGTAAGGGTCAGGGGGAGACATCAAAGGTGGGAGATGAGCAACTTGAGCACATAGCAAGGTTGGTTCAATACCAAGAGTGAGCACTTTCTCTTTTTCTCTTTCTCTGTCTCTATCTCTCTGCATGGATTTCTTTGGAAAAAAAAAAATAAGTGCTCAAATTAAAAAAAGTGAGTGAATTCTTTCCTATTCTTTCCTTTTTTATTTCAAATTAATGAGGGTACAAATTTCTAGGTTACATTGTTTTCACTTCTAAGGTAAAGTCAAGTTGCAGTTGAGCCCTTCACCCAGGAGGCTCGCTAAACACCCTCACATTGTGCCCTTAGGTGGGATCCCGCCAATCACCCCCCCTCCCTCTTACTAGACTATATGAGTGTTTAATCATGTGTGTGGGCATGTAGTTGTTTACATATTGGCTACATATTGAGTACATTGGATTTTTTTTTCCATTCTTGAGATAATTTACTAAGAAGAATGTGTTTCAACTCCATCCAGAAAAGGTAAACAGAAAAGACATAAAGTCTCCATCTTTTCTCATGGCTGAATAGTACTCCAGGGTATACATATGCCAGTTTGTTAACCCCATCATGGGTTGATGGGCATGTGGGTTGCCTCCAGGACTTGCAGTTGTGAATTGAGCTGAGATAGAGGGGGGGAATTCTTGCTAAACTGACTTAGTGTGCTTTGTGGCTGAGACTGGATTGAGAAGGCCAGAGACAGGACAGGGGCCAAGGTCGAGGCCAAGGAGAGAAGAGGGCTCAGAGGAGCCTCAGGAGAGAGTTTGCACCCACTGTGCAGGCAGCCAAAAGTCCACGCCTCCCCTGCAGCTGGGTGTGGTCTATAGCTGGTTCTACACGGCAATACACAGGGGGAAGTCTGCGGGATGAGTTGGGAACGTTTTCGCTTTCCGATACGTGTATATGCACTGCCTTTTTCCGTCACTTCCTTCCTGGACATAACTCATCTCTGCTGTAGCCGTAACAATTACACCACACGGTAACGATGGGGAAACAGAAAGGAGCAGTCAAGGACACGGGTGATGACGTGAAGCCGCTGCGGCAACCTTGACTCTCGCTTGGTCTCCTGCAGCCCCGTCCACAACAGCCCCTCCACCGACCCCGCAGCTGCCCTCCATCAGCAGCCTGCTGTGTCCCTTTAGGTCTCCTCCTATAATCCTGCACAAACCCAAATGTGCTCCGACATGCTGGGCACAGATGTCTAATTTAGGGAAAGCTGACCCTTTCCCAATATGGCCTCCCTCATCCAAGAATGTGGTATGTCTACCCCTTTATTCAAATTTTCTTCCATGGTTTTAATTAGATGTCATCATTTTCTTCATATTAGACCCATGATTCTTCTGTTGAATTTAGCTCTAATAATTTTACCATTTTAGCACTATTATAAAGATGGTGTTTTTAGATATTTCTTGCTTCCGTAAAGAATATTGATCGCTTTCGTTTATGTTGTGCATGCCTGGCCAAATCAGTAAATTTTCTTATTGTTTCAATTAGTTGTTTTTATTGAACACAGATATATATCTTAGAGATATGCTTTGCTGAGTAGGAACAAAAAGGGAGAAACATTAACCCCAAAAGTACACCCAGCACTTAGACACAGACCATTATGCCTTTGTGTGGAGAGGGCACAGAGGGAACGTCTACTGGGAAACATCCGATATAAAGAGAGACTGATTAAACTGATTTTACATATTATTTTTCAATGTTCAGGCAGACGTAAGCATCTGTTTTTTATTTAGACATTTGCAATGACTTCCTAAATTAACAGTTAATTGGACCTTCTAGTGCACCATTTTAGTTTACTCTGTCACCTGGGCTAGCATAAAACTCAGAGTTGCTGGATGGATCCTCACATCGCAGCTTCTCTAGTAGCTGGGACTGCAGGCACACACCTCCGAGCCCGGCCTGACCACTGTTCAGTGGAGGAATAATGCGGCTGGTTTGTATGCTGGACTTAATTTTTAATTTCAGAGTCTTGTCGTTAATTTCATACTTTAAATTTGATCTTTGATGTGAAACATGATCATTTCCTTATCAGTCACCATGTCGTGGGTGTAAATCTTACAAATCTCCATGTGGTGCTGTACATCGTGATTTTATCTTCAAAATCTTCCTCTAGAAAATGTCTCTGAGTTCAGTGCTCCGTCCTCAGTGCTCCAGGTTCACTCTGCACACGACTCTACCAGGTGCATCTGGACACGGGACTGAGAGCCGAGCCCATGACATGAAGTGTCTTTAAGGAAACAAGCTGTGTAACTGTCGCTGTAAACCCGCCATCTCCTACACCACTGGCATGTTTCAGGGGCTAAGCGTGTTTGCCACATAGAGTTTCATTGTTCACTGAATTTTCATTGATGCATTTTGTCTTCAAGATTATCCTGTGAGAAGCGCTTAGTCATGACCCCCATGTCTCAGATGAGGAAGTGGATTCGGAGTGGCTCTCAGAGTGAGAGCCCAAGACCCACCTCCAGCCTTCTGCTTCCCGTCCCACTTCAGTGTAAGTTGCACCCTCTGGTTGTAAGTCCACGTTTGGCCATTTAATCAATCATACAATTCAATCAATCATACTCTCTTTCAGCATATTTTTTATTATCTTTGTGCCTATGTTTCAATTATAGCAAATTCACCAAAAAAAAAAAAAAGAAAGAAAGAAAGAAAGAAAGAAAGAAAAAAAAAATCTCCCAATCTGAAACTCACCTTTCGGCCATAAAGTAAATCATTTATAACATCTCATTAGCATGTACAACCTGATGAAAATAGAAAAAATAGAACTCTTCTTTCCTGTGTTTACTATCAATTTAAGTTTGTTATATAACTGTGGTCATTTTTTACTGGGGAGATTATATGGTTTTAATCAAAATTTTATTCTAGAGTTAGGCCTTTACTTTTCTTGTCTGGGAGCTTCCAGCTTAAATAATGTCTCGTATTCTACAGAACTTTCATATAAATTTAAAGCCAGTGGGGCAGACTTTCCTCCCTTTAGCTTATAGATTAAGAAGCCACAACTTAAAGAGGACAAACCTGGCAACCAAGGTCACAGCAAGACTGAATAGACGGAAGGAACTGAGAGCAGATGGTGAAGACCCGTCCAGGGAGCTGCTCCTGCCCTCCTTCTCCACGTGGTAGGCGATGTTTCAGGATTTCTGTGCGGTTGGCTGGGTGGTTTTGAGAATAACGTCCTTTCCATGTTCAGTTTCTTTAGTATCATCAAATGCTTTGCTTAGCTGGATTCTTCAAATGTATCTGGTTTCATCTTATTATCCACTTGAGGTCAGCAGATCTAGTGCTCTGTCCACACACAGGAGCTGGCACGTAACTTCAGTTATACATATATATATATATATATATATATATGTGTGTGTGTGTGTGTGTGTGTGTGTGTGTAATACATGTATATATGTAATTTTTATATCATAACATTAAAGGGGTACAAGTGTTTTTGTTGCATGAGTAAATCATATAATACTGAAGTGAAGGCTTTTGGTGTGCCTGTCACCAAATAGGTAAGATTTTATCCCTCCGCCCACCCTCCCCCTTCTCAGTTCAGAATGTCCACATACCACTTCATGACAGAGAGCACCCCCTGTTCAGCTTCTACTTATTCCAGGAGTCCTCAAACTTTTTAAACAGGGGGCCAGTTCACTGTCCCTCAGACCATTGGAGGGCCAGACTGTGGGCCCCGGACGAGTCAGCTGCTAAGCAGGATAGGCAGTGGCAGCAAAAACACCCGGCGGGCCGGATAAATGTCCTAGGCGGGCTGCATGTGGCCCACAGGCCATAGTTTGATGAAGTCTGTAGAACACGGTGTTTGTTTGCCATTCCTGAGATACTTCACTGATATTCCATCCAAGTTGCTGCAAATGACATCACTTCATTCCTCTTTACGGCTGAGCAGTAGACCTTCTATGTACACTGAGCGGTAGACCATCTATGTACACTGAGCAATAGACCATACATGTACACTGAGCATTAGACCTTCTATTTACACTGAGTAGTAGACCATCTATGTACACAAACACACATTTCCTTTATCCACTTGTCCGCTGATGGGCACTCAGGCTGATTCCACATCTTCACATTTGAGAACTGTGCTTCAGTAAACATTCAAGTCCCGGTGTCTTTTTGATATAGTGACTTCTTTTTCTTTGGGTTTTGATTTCAGAGTATAGATTTATTTCCTCTAAGTAGGCGAAAGCTGAGCTACTTATTGGTTTTTCCTTTCACTAGAATTTAATAATTCGAACTTGGCCTACAGTGAGCACTTCAATTACAACAATACTTTCACTACTTATAGTTGATTTGCATTAAAACCAACCAAATGCCATGTTTATTCTTCATTCACTGGTTATTCCTAAAGATTGTGTGCTTTATACTAAATATTGAACTTAGGAGAATACCTTTTTATCCTCTTATTTTAACCCCAAGTCTTGAAAAGTAATTTTATTAAGGTATCTGATTCTCAACTTCAATTCAAAAAACAATTCAAGCAAACCAAGTTAGCTCCCTGAAATAGTTATTTTATGCACAGACAGCTAGATTAGACCGTCTTTTTCTTTATAATAATATTCTACTTACTATTTGTGGTGCAAAAAAGAAATGTGGATAATCAAGTAGCCAATCTTATAATTCTGAAAAATGAAACTCTGAGTGGATGAGGACCTGAACCACAAGATTTTTCTTGTTATTTATTTGATTTCTGCCTGATTTTTTTAAGCAACAGATGTAGTCTATATTTCAGGGTTCATTGTTTTCAGGTTACATCAAACCCACCCTGCGTCAGGCTCCTGGGTTTGGACACTGCCACTTACTCCACCATATGAGCCACATAAAGTCACCTTTATTCCTCCACTTTCCCCACGACCTGTTTTTCTTCATTCACTCATCCTTTCATTGACAAATATTGAAAGAGCTCTAAGCACCTGGCACAGGGAGAAGTACTCATTCCACTCTTCCTACCAGACTTTTCTGTCTCTACCACCTCTTTTACACACATCAAATTCCTATCTATCCTTCAACACTCAACCCAAATGACATTTGGCCTTTCTACATTAACCCATCTCTGATTTTGTCTACTCCTCCCATAAGGATAATTTTCTTATGTGTTCAACAATCATTTATTTATACAGTACATGAAAACACTCACTGCAGTTTGATTTGCATTTAAAGTGTGTCCATGCCTCCTTCACTAGGCATACACATGTGCTTTATACATTTTTAGGTTTCCATCGAAAGTTAAAAAAAGAGTTCACAGGTTAATCATCAGTGTATCCCCAGAATCCAAAAGGCCAGTTACTATGAACCACCACGACTAAAATTCATGCATCAAAATCCTGACCCTCAAGGTAATGGCATTACGAGATGGGGCCCTTGAGAGATGAATAGGACACAAGGACAGAACCCTCAGAAACGGGATTAGTGGCCTTATAGAAGAAGCCCTTCCCACCAAACTAGAAAGACACGCAGTCTGTGAGCCAGAAAGTGCCCAGACACCAAACTGTCCAGAGCCCTGGCCTTAGACTTCCAGACCCCAGAACCATAAGGAGTATTTATTTACCATTTCCATGTTATTCTGTTGCAGCAGCATGAACAGGTTAAGCTATTAGCCGAGCACAGAAACTGAGTGTTTGGGAAGTGTCCCACCTAAGAACAAATGCAAGTAAGAAGCCACTTGGGAGGTTAGTGCAAGAACAGGCCCCATCCTGGGAGGAAGGTGATGTGCTGGGTGAGGAACGGGCAAGGCCTCTGACAGGAGAAGGCAGCAGGTTCACTTTCAACTCCAGAGTCCCGGAGCGTCCGAGTCTCAGCAGCAACAGATAAGGAGGCCGGTTACCAGGGGTGGACTGTTTTCACCAATACTTTGACAATAGCATGGAATTGTTACTACTTGACTAGTCATAAATGGCACTGGTGAAGCAGGAATGAAAATGAGGTTGCAAACAAATCAGTGACCCCAGCTCTTTCTGCTGGGAACAGCATGGAATCAGGTAGCCCTTGAAACTCCTCATCAGAGATATGTCAATTGTGTTCAGTAAACATCCATCTTTGGGTTAAAGACCAAATAAAATCCATATGAACCTAGAAGCTTTTGAAAAACATGAGCTCTGCCTCCCTCTCCAGCTTCATCAGATACCACCATCTACCCAGCACATCCCCTGAGCTTCAGGTGTCCTGACTCCTCAGCCCTCTGCTTCTCTTGCCCAGCTCCTACTCCTCTTTACCTCTCCAGTCTAGTAAGTATTCCCTCAAGCACTCCTCAGAAAGGAGCTGCAAAGCAGTAGAGGCCGGGAACCAAGGCAGTGGAGGCCGGGAACCAAGGCAGTGGAGACCGGGAACCAAGGCAGTGGAGGATGGGAACCAAGGCAGTGGAGACCGGGAACCAAGGCAGTGGAGACCGGGAACCAAGGCAGTAGAGACCGGGAACCAAGGCAGTGGAGCCCGGGAACCAAGGCAGTGGAAACCAGGAACCAAGGCAGTGGAGGACGGGAACCAAAGCAGTGGAGGCCGGTAACCAAGGCAGTGGAGGACGGGAACCAAGGCAGTGGAGGACAGGAACCACAGCAGTGGAGCACGGGAACTGCACCTCCCTTGACTTTTGCTCTTGTGGTAAAACATACAAATCATAAAACCTGCCTCTTCAGCGATTGTAAGGAGACAGTTCAGTGGCATTAAGTGCCTTCCCATGTTGTGTGACTACTCGTCAGACCTCCTCCTTTTTTGCAGAACTGAAACTCTGTATCCATTAAGTGACAACTGCCCATTCCTTCGTCCCCCTGCCCTTCCACCTTCTGTCTCTATTAATCTGACCCCCCTGGTATCTCACACAGGTGGGATAACACCACGTCTGTCTTTGGGGGACCGGCTTTCTTCACTCATCATAACGTCCTCAAGTGTCATTCCTGCTGTTCCACCTGGCAGGGCCTCTTCTGCTTGAAAGCTGACCGTATCCCATGGTATGTGTACACCACACTGTGTCCTCACGTCTGTCCACCGATGGACATTCGGGTTATTTCCGTCTTTTCAGTGTTGTGAATGGCATGCTAAAATGGGGATAATGGGTGACTGGATCGTGCTGGGTGACTGGATCGTGCTGTAATTTCTTTCTTTCTTTTTTTTTTTTTTTTTGAGACACAGTCTCACTCTCTCACCTTGGGTAAAGTACTGTGGCATCATAGCTCACAGCAACCTCAAACTCTTCAGCTTAAGTGATCCTCCTGCCTCACCCTCCCTAGTAGCTGGGACAACAGGCGCCCACCACAACACCCAGCTAGTTTTTCTGTTTTGTTTGGTTTTTTTTTTTTTTTGGTTTTTGGCCAGGGCTGGATTTGAATGGGGCTGGCGCCCTACTCCTTTGAGCCACAAGTACAGCCCTAGTTTTTCTATTTTTAGTAGAGATGGGTATCACTCTTCCTCAGGCTGGTCCTGACTTCCTGAGCTCAGACAATCCACCTTCCATGGCCTCCAAGAATGCTAGGATTACAGGTGTGAGCCACTGCCCAGTCCGTATGGTAATCTTATTTTTAATTTTTTAAGTAATTGCCACAGTGTTTCCACAGTGGCCGCACCATTCTCCTTTCCTGCCAACAGCGTATGAATGTTCTAACTTCTCATCTTCATGGTTCTAGTCCTTTGTGTTGTTATAATAAAATACTTGAGACTTGAACAGAAATTAATTTCTCACAATTCTGGAGAGTAGGAAGTCCAAGGTGCTGGACAAGGTGCTGGGGGAGTCCGGTGGTCTGGCGAGGGCTGCTGTCAACAGCACTCTGAAGCTTCCTATTCCAGAGGGAGGGATAGTAGGAAGAGCAAGAAAGCAGAGGCTGCACGGAGCCCCCCTTACGAGGGCTCTGACCCCACTCACCAGCGGGCCCCTTGCGCCCTAATCACCTTTCAGACGCCACCCCTTGTCATGCACTGGCTGTTGAGTTCCAACATCTGAGTGTTTGGAGGGGACATATTGGAGCCATCCCGCTCACTAACACTCATTGTTCTCTGATGTTTTTATAAATGCAGTGGTGATAATCATCTCCAAAATCATCCACATCATCAAGTCTGTGGCTGGGCAAATAGTAAATAAATACTTACAGAGTTAAGCTGGAAAAGGGCTGAGCTCAGCGGCAGCAGAGGACAGTGGATGGGTCTGGGGTCGTGATCCCCGCCCTGCACAGAGATCACAGTGGCTGCTCTACACCCCCATAACATGGACATGCCTCTGTCTTCCTATGGGTCTGGGGTCGTGATCCCCGCCCTGCACAGAGCTCACAGCAGCTGCTCTGCACCCCATGACACGGACACGCCTCTGTCTTCCTACTTTCTCATTGGAGGTGTTCAAACTACTGTGTCTGAACACACTTACAACACAAGAGTGGGAGGTTTCCTGAGCAAATATGAAATTCCTTGTGTTTTTCCAGACAGTGAAACAGTCGTTTTTCTACGTGTGTGCTTTCCACGTACACACGGACGTATTCTATCATGTTAAGCAAGTTTATACCTGTGAGCAGTAGACGGGTACAATGATATCCCAGGGGACCTATACAGACAACAAGCAAATTTTAGTATTGCTCCAAATTAAAGATGGGAAGTACTGAGGGACTTGGTCGCAGGGATCTTGTGGGTCGGGCTTCAGAGCAGAGGTGACATTTGGAGAGGTGGCCTCTTTTCCATGTGTGCATTCTCTGGTGTTAATTATTCACGGCATCGTTTGTACTTTTTATGCTAAGAAAAAAATCAATCCAATCAAGAGACATTCGTTAGCGACTGAGAGTTAAATGTAAACACTGTACGAGGCCAGTGAGGTTACAGGGAAGAACCTAAGGCCTCCTCCCCTACCAAGAAAAACCACAGATGGGAATTAGTCCAGCCCCATACAAGTCTGACACCAGAGGAAGGTGAAACGTGCATTTAAATCTAAAGGGCATGTTAAAGAGAATCCGATAACCATCTACCATGTATCTAGCAAAATGATCTGATTCTAAAGAACGTGCCACAGACCCACGGTTGGTTCTGTCACCCTGAATGACGCACACAGCACAGCACACACCGAGCACCAGAGCGACGGCAGGCTGCCCCTATTCATTCAATCCACAGCAACGCGAGGTGCCGGAAACTCAAGTGAAAGAAAGTTGAACCAGCTCACAGGGAAGTCCACAGAGGCATCCTCCTCCTTTGGAATACCAAGCATTTGTGTTCAGAACTTGAAAGGCAATCAGGAATCAGGGCAGGAGGAGCGAAAAGATACATCAGAAGAGGGCAGCTGATAAGGACTCACAGTCAGAATTTATGAAGTCCCCGCTTCTGCACAGAGTTGTGTGAGGGAGGAAAGATAAAGATGATCTATTCACCGCTGTCGTCCACGCGCCAACAAAGAACATCACTGTTAGCCCAGGCAGGCCAGACACACAGGCCGGGAACCTCGGACACGGGTCTGCAGTCCCAGGTTTCTGCCTTCCTGGGTCGGCTTGGTAATGCCCTTTGCTTAAGGCGGTCTTTGTGGCTCAGCAGGTAACATCACTGAGCAGACATCACCCCCCAGATTATCACTTAAAACCCACTGGAAACGTGTTCCTTGATCCTTCTCACGTTAGCTACTCTTTTAGATGGATGTAGAGGTTCAGAAAATGAAGTTTTAAAACTTTATTTCTGCAGGGCTGGCCTTTTTTTCCTCCTCTGTGTTCAGCTTGGTTGTTTATGTCCGGACCTCCATGGTGTGATTTCGCCTACACAGCCTGACTTCCACAACTCCACGGAAACCAGTTGGTCTTCTCGCTCTTCCCAGACTCACCCCATTCTCCACGCCACACACCATTTTCTCTGAGTTCCATTAGTGTTCTACACACAAATCATAGTATTCTAAGCTGATACTTCAGCCCCTCACATTTTCAGTGACTTAGCAATGCCCATTAAAGCTGCTTGCTAATTTTAAACCATTATATAAAAATATGTGAAATGCACGTGGGTCTGCATCTCATTGCTCCAGCCCCACAGGCTCCATCCAGGGCTTGCTCCGTCCGTTACAACGTGTGCAGAACTCTGCGCTTGCCTGTTTTTTCACAGGTATTGTGATCGAGTGAGACAGAAATCACAATAGCTCCCAGTTGGTGGCAGGTTACTCCGTCCCCGTCACTGAGCGAATCATTTGTTCCATATTGTCTTAGTCAACCATCGAAACAATGTTGCTCAGTTGAGTGGAGATGAGGATCATTATCTCAATCAACTATATTAGGAAACCGGCAGAGAAAAGAAGCCGGAACTTCCCTCGCAACAGTGGATATCGCTGTGAAATCTCATTTTACTATCAGAGTGTCAGCTCTGAAAACATGCAAAACTGGCCGCCTGGAAATTCCTTCTCTGCCCCTCCCCAGGGAGGTCCCCCTACGTGAGGTCAGGACCACTTTGACCCAGGTTTCCTCATCAGTGAAATAACATGACCTGAGCATCAGGGGGACGCGCGTATGTGAAATGCAGCCATCGCAGACTCAGACAGCAAACACGGGGCACGCATTACGTGTTTTTCCCTTTCTCTTCTAAATAAAGTAGAAGTTTCTCAGTCAAGAAACACACCTTTATGACAGTAGAGGACTCTACGTCTCTAGTGCCATAATGTCACCAAAGTAGTCAATAAATGCTTTATGACAGCACAAAATACATCCATTATCGTTAAAGAAAATATTACTAAAACAAACATTTAATAGACCAGTCAATTAAAAAATCTAACTTATGTTATTTCTCCCCAACTTTGGAGCCTATTATCCAAGACTCAGACTCTAAAGAGAGTATGAAAAGTGACAATCAGCAGAGGCTAAGTCTAAAAGCAAATTAAATGACTAAAGGGGAGAACCCTGACAGCCTGGTGACTAATACATGTAGACCATTTTAAAAATATAGACCCTGGTCTGACTGCCTGCATCTCCCCTTACTCAGCGTACAGGGGTGAGATGCAGAAGGGGTTCACCCCATGAGTATTTCCAGAGAAAGACCTATGAGGTACTGAGTAAAAAACCTGAGCAGTAAAAACATGCCGACCTCCAGTGACCTCACAGTCCAGTGAAGACTGGACAACGTAACATGCTGAATACTTCTAAGAAGGCACAAAAATAATAATATAGCAGCACAAAGGAAGGAGATGTCCACTAAGCTCAAAGGATAGAACTCAAAACACATTTGAACTTGGCCTTGTAGAAGAGTGAACATTCGCAAGACAAAAGAGACACAGGGGTATTTCATCCAGAGGGAATCACGAGAACACAGGCACAGACATGAGAAAAAGCAGGTTGCAACCGTGACATCCAGAAATCCAGTACAGCCAAAACAGTGGACAAATACAGATGTGTGGTCAGTGGAAAGACGAAAAGAAAACTAGAGTGTGGCTGGCTGCTCAGGGCCTGGCAGCCAGGCCAGGAAGGCACAGACTCCACGTACAAGTCTGGGCTCTCACCATTTTCAACCCTGAAAAGTATTTTTGTCTCACTGTTTTGACCCAGTTGTCCACCCAATTTCTGTCTTTGTTCTTAAAACAAAGAAACAAGATTATAGAGAGGGAGAGAATAAAATTGTATTTTTTTCTATTCCTGACACTACAAATAAAAAAAAAATAAGAAATAAGAAATTATAAAAAGTAGCTGATCAGGCAATTCATCATGGAGATTACTAGAAGAGAGTATCAAATCAGAATAGAACTGATGATGACTAAAATTGTAGCTTGTGGAATTTGTTAACAACTAAAACATTGATAGAAGAATAACTTTTTTTTTTTAAGAAACAGAATCTCACTTTATTACCCTTCATAGAGTGCGGTGGTATCACAGCTCATAGCAACCTCCAACTCCTGGGCTTGGGTGATTCTATTGCCTCAGCCTCTCAAGTAGCTGGGACTACAGGTACCGGTCACAACGCCCGGATATTTTTTTGTTGCAGTTTGGCCAGGGCCAGGTTTGAACCCGCCACCCTGGGTACATGGGACTGGGCCCCTACTCACTGAGCCACGGTACAAAAATTCTATCTGACTTTTTTGTTCCCCAAATATTGGGCTTTTAGAAATAAAACAAAAGAAAAACTACAGTGTCACAAACCATAATTGTTAAGCATGGTAAGAACAAAACTGTCCTCTTAGGACAAGCAAGATTTAAGTAAACAAAGGAAGAATAACACACCTGGAATAGGAGAACAGACCATTTTGGCCAAAAGAAATATTTTTCTATGGAAATTGTTGCTAAGATGTTAAGAATTAAATGGCAAATCAAACTCAAGTTATCAAGGACTTTACAACAGTGAGAAAGATGGTAGTAGTAAGAAAAACTAAGTTCTTTTGCCAGAAAATAATATAACAGCAGAATTATTTTAAGATAATTTATTAGTTGACAGACAAGTCACTGAAAAGTGGGTATAGAGATAAGAGTCTCTGGTTAAAAAGCCCATCAACTCATGAATGGATCAATAAACTGTGGTATACGTACACCATGGAATACTATGCAGCCATAAAGAAAGATAGAGACTTTACTTCCTTCATGTTTACATGGATGGAGCTGGAAATCATTCTTCTTAGCAAAGTATCTCAAGAATGGAATAAAAAGTATCCAATGTACTCAACCCTACTATGAAACTGATAGTTAGCCACCATAGGAAAGCTATAACCCAAGTTAAGCCCAAGAATACGGGGAAAGAGGGGAGGGGAGGTGGGAAGATGGGTGAAAGGAGGGGTATTGTTGGGATCACACCTATGATTTATCCTATAAGTGTACATGTGAATCTCTCTAAATGTGGAATATAAATGTGTTAACACAACGACTATGAGAATGACATGAAGGCTATGTTGGCCGACTGGATGAGAATGTTTCAAATTGTATATGGAAACAACACACTGTACCCCATGATAATGTAATGTGCACAACTATGATTTAATAATAAAAAAAAAAAAAGCCAGTGGAGGAATCATCATGAGGACCTAGACGAAAATGGTCACATTGGGAACAGAGAGGAAAATTTGAAAAAAATGGTCCTGAGAGGCTCATTCTCTCTGAGGGGGAGGGAGCCCCTGTGGACATCTGCATTTCCCTGCAGAACCTCAACGAGGAGAAGGCAGTCCATGTGTCCCATGGCCCAGTAGTTTTAGAAGAACAAAGACGGAGAAAAAGTCACTGAATGTAGCAAAACAGATCATCACAGAACTTAAAAGAAGAAACGTAAAGACATGGAGGGTTTTGGAAGCTGGTGAGAGAAAGGAGTGAGGAGGAATCAAAGACAGGGCAATGGATACAGCAAGCTCGGGTGACAGTCACACAGAGAAGGGTGACAGAAGACAAACAGTTAAAGCAGAAACATCACCCGGGCCTCAGATGATGAGCAGGAGACAAAGTAGAGAGGAAGTGGACAGTAGTAGTGTATTCCTGCCTCTACTCAGCATCCTGGTGAGAGAGCTTGACAGAGAGACACAAGCCATATTCCATAAGGAGTCAAGTGGGGGGCAAGGGCACCAGGGTCACCTGCACAGGAGGAAAAGCCACAGAGACGGGAGGCCTCAGACTCGCTCACCTGGGAGACACACACAGCTGGCACCAGCATCACTCTCGGCCCTTCTAAGGGCAGACGAACCCTAAGTCTCTGCATTAAAAACCTCACATTAGGAATTGACAGGATGAGCTATTTTCTTAGCCCAACCCTGACGGGTATGCACAGTATAAGGGAATTAGGACTGGATCATCTGGGGCTACAAATGGGCAAAGGACTGGCTAGTGAAAAAAACAGGACAGAATGCAGGCTCTGAAATGCAGAAGCAAAGCTGAAAGCCAGGCATCTCGGAACAAGACCAAGGTCAAATGCTGATGCGGAGCGTCTGGGAACAAACTGGTCACGGGAAATAAAGATCCCTGGCAGCAGTGAGTCACCCGGGGATGACGGCTGAGCCACAGAATGGCCACCAGAGAGAAAGAGCACATGAGAAATATCTGTGAGGACAGGGAGGTCCACAGGCTCAACCTGATTACAGGTAGCTCAATCCAATCCATGACCAGAAGCAGAGGGTCTGTCTCACACAAAACCTGGGGAATACATTGAGTAACACTCCAGAAATGATTTACCCACCTACCTAGAAACCCTATTTCAAATGCTACTACCTAAAAATTAAAATACTCATTAGGCTACCAGCCCAGGTAAAGACATTCTGTGAATTATGCAAAAGAACAGTTCACTTTCCCTTTCCAACACATAACTCCCATTAAATAAATGCATGTTTTTATATACCTGTCAAAGATAGAGTATAGACACTGCCAGGTAAGGTCATTCGGGTCTATTTCCTCTACTTAGGAGCATACCTATAAATGCAAATTAAAAGTGCAGTATAAAAAAGTTGTTAAAATAAAAATTCTAAATGCCTTTAATTGTCTCACTTATATAATGTTAACAGGAGAGAGGAAAAAACAGTTCTTATTTTAATATCCTTCAAATATGACTGCATGTTGCAAACGTGTTAAGTTTTGATTTCCTCAGCAAATATCATTCAGGCTTGTTTTAAATTATACATTCATGCAGTGATTCTCAACTTTGTCTTCACATTTGAATTGAGTGGGAGCTTTTAAAATTTTCAAATCCTAAGGCACCACCCAAAACAATTAATTCACAATGTCCTAGTGTGGGGCACAGACCTCATTGTCTTTTTCAGCATCAGATAGGAAACCACTGTGTTACACAGAACTCCTTGAAGGAAGCCTGATCAGCCCTTGTCAGCAGCAGTTTCCAAACTTTGCTGCATGTCAGAATCACCTGGGGAGTTCTAAAAACCCCCAGACCCTGGCCTCACCCTACACCGATTCAATTACAATCTCTGGAGGGGTGGGAGAGGGCCGTCCTTGTGTTTGTTTGTTTGTTTTTCCTTTTAGGTCACTTTCCAAATCCCACATCATTCTTTTCTAAAGCTCCAAATACACAGGCAAGTTGTGAACTGGTGCTCTCACCTAGAAAATGGCCTGTAACACTCATTAAGACGGGGAGATGTGTTACAAAGTAACTTCACTGATAAATAAAAACTCTTACTAAAACTCCAAAAAAGACCAAGAGTATTTATCGTGTTATGATGCTCTAGTAAGGATATCGGCAACTGCAGTATTGAAAATTAGAACAGAGGCAGAAACAGCCTAACCAATATGAAAAGAAAAGAATATCACCCATCACCCATTGCTATTGCCGTTTACAGGACTGAAACTTTCCATCTCTATAGAATAAAAACGTGCACTCCTTTTCAATTCACCACTCTTGCCAAAAGTGTTAAGTTTAGAAAAATGTAAATAAGAAAGAATTTTGGTGGCAGAAAAAATGTTTCCAACTACACAGGTAGATTGAGCGATTAAGGTCAGATCTCAGCCCCCTCTCATTCTACTCGGCAGGCCGTTCCTGCACTCTCCTTTTCTTCAAAATCAGCTCAACATAAACAAAATGTGAATTACCTTTCAGGTGCAGCAGAAGGAGTAGATGAATTGGGTGATGTACTGATACGACTTTTAAGTATTTATTAAACCTTCACTTTTCTGTGAAGATATTTCAGAGGACGGTTTTAGCATCATTTGAAGCAGATTTTATAAAGTATGATTAGATGCGGTTCACACCGCGACGGCAGCACTGCCACCAGGACCGCCTGACCTTTTGAGCCACGCTCAGCGCAGGGCGTGATGGGTCTGCAGACTGGCAGGGATACTAGGATTTCAGTCCCTAACCGGTGGAATTTCCTTTGCTGGGCAAACCTGTGTGCACATAAACAGGGGTCGGGGGAGCAAGTTCTTTTCTTTTTTAACTTTCATAAATTGGCTGCCTGGTACAAATCCTCACTTTTCACCCGTTTGTCTCGTAGTAGCTGAGTGATATTTTATGACACAATTAAGGGGAGCACATCCACACAGCCAATCAGGAGAGCACATCCACACAGCCAATCAGGGGAACACATCCACACAGCCAATCAGGGGAGCACATCCACACAGCCAATCAGGGGAACACATCCACACAGCCAATCAGGGGAGCACATCCAGACAGCCAATCAGGAGAGCACATCCACACAGCCAATCAGAGGAGCACATCCACACAGCCAATCAGAGGAGCACATCCACACAGCCAATCAGGGGAGCACATCCACACAGCCAACCAGGTGAGCACATCCGCACAGCCAATCAGGGGAGCACATCCATATAGCCAATCAGGGAAGCACATCCACACAGCCAATCAGGGAAGCACATCCACACAGCCAATCAGGGGAGCACATCCACACAGCCAATCGGGGAGCACATCCACACAGCCAATCACTTGGGAAGGATTTAGTAGTTGCTATAAATGGGAATCCAGGGGTCAGAGTCAGATGAACCAACAGATTTCTTTTTTTTTTTTTTCCCATTGTGTATGTTGGAGGTGCAGGAGATGTTCTGACGTGTGTGTACACAGTGCGATGACTCTATGGTCCAGCCCTTTATCATGTCCACCACCACACAGTGGCTTCCTTTGTGCATGGTAATAGCACCTACTGTCTGCTATCTTAGAAAATTTCAAGTGCACAATACAAGGTTATTAACTGTAATCCTCTGACCGAACATCAGACCTCTGGACTTCATCCAGCATTAAGATATCACTATAACTTCCTACCCTCCCACCCCCCACACCTTCACCTCCGCTAATGAACATTGTATTCTGTGTTTCTATGTCTCTCACCTTTTTAAAGATTCCTCATATAAGCGAGATCAGGCAATATTTTTTGCATATCTGGTTCATTTCACTTAGCACATGTCCCCAGTGTCATCCATGTTATCACCAATTAAAAGATATCCTTTTAAAGACTGAATAATATTCCATTTTCTTCCATTGATACATTTTCTTTTCTTTTTTCTTTTTTTTTTTTTCTTTTTTGGTTGTTTGAGGAACAGTATTATCCTACTGCCCAGGCTAGAGTACCATGGTGTCAGCCTAGCTCACAGCAACCTCAACTCCTGGGCTCAAGTGGTCCTCCTGAGTAACCACAACTGGCTAATCTTACTATTTTTCATAGACACAGGGGTCTCATTCTTGCTCAGGCTGGTCTGGAACTCCAGAGATCAAGGGATCTTCCCGCCAGGGCCTCCCAGACTGCTGAGATTACGATGTGAGCTGCCATGCCCAGCACAATTTCATTATGCTCATCCATTTATCTGTCAACAAATACAGTTTCCACGTCTTGACTATTGTGAACAAGGCACATTTCAGAATTATCCCCACAGTTTCTAATATAGCAGCAGATGCAATTTTAGCTACTGACAGTCTCACCCTGAACCATCAAGAAAGAAACCCTGATGGAGATTTTGCAGATGTTGCTGAAAGGAATGAACTTTCAGTTAGAACATAAACGAGATCTGGAGCCCAACAGGCAGCACAGTGGTGGCACGTTAGCCAATAACATGATGCATACTGGGAACTGACTGAGACCAGATCCCCAGTGGTCTCAACACCACAGCAAAATAGGGAACTGCATGAAGTGATTGACGTTCCCGAGCTTGACCGTGGTGGATCATACCCAATAAAGTTTGAATAACGAAGGGGGGAGGACTTTGTCAGATGGTGCAGTTAGATAAGTAACTAACCTGAACCATGTTTTTAGCCAAACATGATTTGAAAATGTTTCCCTCTTCATCAGCTAATAAGAATTGCTACTAGATGAAAAAGTCAAAGATGATAGGCTTTGCCTTTTCAGCTTCTTCACTGAACTGCTACAGTTACCCAACCAAAGGTGATGTGTTCTTCCCAGCAATCTGAGTGGCTGTGAGACACTTCCACCAACATGGCAGAACCTGTCACCATCCAATCCAAGGTCCTGTCTTCCTTCATTAAATCTATCGATCATCAGTTGTGAAGCAACTTTTGGTGAAACAGATTTCACAACTCATACATGGGTTTGAAAATAAAAATCATACAAACATTTTTTCTTTTTTCTTTCAGATTAATATGAGGGTACAAACGATTAGGTTACATGGTTTACAACTTTTGCATTAACCTGGATAGAGTTGAAGATAATTCTCCTTAGTAAAATATCTTAAGAATGGAAAAGCAAATATCCAGGGTACTCAATACTAACATGAAACCAAAAGACAACAACTACATGCCCAGGTGAGAGAAAAACACACTTAAATTCATAGAAACAATTTTAAAGCAGGCCCACCTGGCAAGCAAAAAGAAACACACACATATCATTTAAATCAGCTTTTAATTTGATCTAAAATGTTTATTATAATTCAAACACTAAAGAGAAAAGACAATTTAAAAACTATTCTCTCTAAGTACAAAACATGTTGCAACTTTTTACATGAATCTGCATTAGAAACTACTGTACTTTAATTCCGCATGAAAGACTCAAGTGCACTTCTCTACCTGAGCTTCAGTAAATGGTTAATGTGACCAGCATTTCAATTCTCCTCTTAGCAAGCTCTCTAGATAAATAAAATATTTCATCTCCAAATTTTAAAATGATTCCAAATTCCTAATATTTAACAAGCACTTTTAAATTAATTATCTCCTTCCCTGAAAGAAAGCCTCATGCTCTTCACATCCACACTAGAGACATTATGAAGCCCTCCAGCAAAAATGCCTTATTGTTTAACTTTCCTATTTGACCTTGTCTGCCAAGTGTGTGCTGAATGTCCTGGCTTCCATTACTAAGCCCAGGCAGTGGACACACTGCTGTCAGCAGGCCCTCCTGACGAAAACCTCTTCTTTTGTGAAATCCGCTCAGTAACCCTATACCCGGCGTCTGGTACAATAAAATTGCATTTGTGTGTCTTGCGCTTGGTAGACCAACAAACTGAAACTGCTACTCTTCTTAAAAGCCTTGCTTTCTCTTGATCGCTTTCATTTAATTCTGTAAGTCTTTTTAGCTTCCTGGAGTATAAATCTATTCTTTTTGTTTTGTCTCTCTCACCAGAAGATAAATCAACATGAAGCAGCCACTTCTGTGAATACACCTTCTTCCAGCCAGGCGGCCATGACACAAACCTGGTCGACTTCCAGTGATTGGGGGTGGGAGGTGGAAAGTGAAGAGGAAAGGGAGGCAGTCATTCCACTGATCTCAGTTGGGTTTCACCTTCTTTGAAATTAAGAATTCTTTTTATAAAAACCCAGAAAACATCCCTACAACTCCGCCCATCATGAAGAAGCTCGGACGCAGTGTTGCCCAGATTTTGTTTGGCAATGAACATGTGATGAGCTGTGTGACTCGGGTGAGTTACCTCGCTTCCCTGTGCCATATTCTCCCCAGTGAAGGCGAGTATAGTAACATTCCCTCTCTCAGTAGGAGACTGTGTGGGTTAAAGGGGTAATGTATATAAAACGCTTAGGTCATCTGAGTGCTTGACAAAATTAATGCTTATTCTGAAAGCAGAATTTAATGTAAATCTCCAAAAGGCCTAGCAGACTCTATAAACATCTTCTCATGTGAATTTGGTATAGACCATGGATACTACGCAGCCATAAAAGAGTGGAGACTTTACATCTTTTGTATTCACCCGGATGAATTTGGAGAAGATTCTCCAAAGTGAAATATCTCAAGAATGAAAAAGCCAGTATCCTGTGTACTCAGACTAATCTGAAAATAGTAGGTCAACACCTATAAACCCACAGGAGAGAAGAACACCATTAAATTCAAGAAGGGGGAGCTGGGAAGGGCTCAGTGAATTCCCACCTATCTGGCATGATGTAGGGGTATATGGCACATTTTCTGGGTGAAGGACTCAGCTACAACTCGGACTTTGGATGTTACCTTACAAGTGCAAGTAATGTAACCTAATGGTATGTACCCTCATATTATTCTAAAATTAAAAAATAAAAATAAGTTTAAAAGTGTATTTGGTGAATCTGATATCCTCATAGGCATTCATCATATGTGGATATCAGATCCCACATTCCAAAATACGTGCCAATCCATGTGGCAAATATACTAATGGGGGGACTTAATAACTTTCAAAATGAAAACTATGGTATTTTAATACTGAAAGGGAGGGATAATGGTTCCTACAGGAGAAAGGAAGGAGCATCAGCATACGTCTGTGCCAGAATACTATGGAGATGACCCAGCCTAGAGCCCCCCACACCCAAACCTAGTTTCCTTCATGGTGCTCAGTGGCTAGCAATGTTGAAGATGCTTTGGATTCAATGGGGAGCATTTGAGTCTATCTGGGTAAAATGTGTATTTCAGGGACCTGAAATCAGAACCTCTGAATCAGTACCTCTGAGAAGCAGGAGCAGAGAAATTGGCATTTGGAGGGACTCCCTTCCAAAACTGTGATGCCAGCAGCCCACATGCCAAGCATAAGGGGGCGCGGGTGCTGAAGTCCCAGGTGGGCAGGAGCTGTGCATGCTGACCAAACTTGCCTGCATTTTCATGTCGTTCCCAACTAGGCATACATGAATATGATCAATACTTCCTCAGTTAATACTTGTGACTGTCTTCCAATCAAAAAGACCAAGAACCTATTTCTCCAGTAACCAGGAAAGTGTGTGGAATTCATTTTCATAGGAAAATACACTTTGCTTCTATAATAGGTTACAATGTGAAACTAAAACATTTGCCATTTTCCTACAGATAACTTGATGTTATTCCCTTTTGCTCTCCAATGAATTAGCATCAAAATGAATGGCCAAACTCCCCCAACACCACAGTCACTTTGTAATTGTGCAATACATTGTCTAATTACCCTGGTGCTGCCGAGCACTGTCTACATAATTAGGTAAGTAGTAATTATTCTTGGAGGAACCGAGAACTAAGAGGAAACGGTGTATGGTAATATGAATCACTTCCTTGCTGGATAAATTTGGGAAGGAGATCGTCAACAAAGGCTTTAAAATTAAGTCACTGAAAAACATCTCAAAGGTCATGAGTTTTGGTTGTATCACAGGAATTAAGAAGGAACAAATACAGAAAATATAGTGAATCAACATTCATCTACCACATCATCATTTCAGAGCTCACAGCTGGTATGGTAAGGCCACCCTTTTCCAAGATACAGGAAGACTAAGAAAGGAATGAGGTGAAGTGTGTTCTAGCAACTAGGTGAAGTCCTGCCCATAGAAGGTCCGGAATAGGATAAAGTGTCATCAGACCTGAAAAATGAACGAGAATTAGTAAGAAGGAAGTTAAGAAATGAACAGAGAAAATAATAGGAAAGCAAAAAAAAAAAAAAAAGAAAGAAAAACCTATCGTAAAGGCAAAAAAAAATCACCATTGCCATGGACTCGCCCCTCCCCCGCAGCAGCTGCATCTCACAGTAAAGCCACTTTTAAAAAAAACAGTTAATGAAAGATGGAGGTATGGCAAACAAGACTGGGAAAGCAGCCCCCATAACAAAGCATCATAGAAATAAAGAAAAAAGAAAGACTAACATGCTGTACGTTCAACCCCCCATATTCTGAGGTAAGCCCTATTAACCCCGGGTCCTATGAAAGCATATTTTAAATGCAGCACTGAACAGAAGCAGTATTGCAAATGCTGATTTATGAAATAACTTTTCTTTTCCATGAATCATCTTTAAAGTGTATTTCATGCTCATGAATTTTTTAGAATAATTCCAGATACTCTTTCCCCCATAGGAATATATCCCTAGAATCATAATGTAAGAAAATCAGAAAAGACAATTTGATCTCCAAACAATAGACACACGCATGACCTTTCTCTGTCTTTTGAACCCCATGTTCCAAAGGGGGGATTAGGTCGTGTTCCTCAGTGGCATGTGTCATCACTGAGAGTCTTTCTCTTCTTTTAATTTCCAATTTATTCCTAACCCTCCCTCGCCCCACAGGGCCCTTTTTCTAAATGCTTTATGTTTTTAAATATTGCCCAAATCCTTATAAAAATAGTAAGTTCATACAAGTGTGTTTAATGTATATAAGTAGCATTAGACTATCTCTTCCATTTCTTTATATAACTCACACCCGGTCCTTAATACCTATCCAGGATCCTAACCCCGACATTTACACCTGGTCTCTAAGTGTCCCCATGTAAGTGTGGGTCTTCCACATTTTACTCCTCGGTCCCCCGGTTAGGGATATTATTCTCACCTTCTCAAGTAGCACTCACACCAACACCAAATGAGAGGGATGAAAGACAAAGAAAATCTTCACACGCTGTGGTGGGACTTTCTCCAGAGCACACAGAGCATCTACCCCCAGGTGTGCTGTCCATCTCTCTTAAGTGCTACCGGGTTGCTTTTAAGAATGGCCATATTCCCAGTAGCAAGTGGGAGACCAAAGGCTTTTAGAAAAATAAAGCTCTGTCCCAGGTGATTTTTATATATTTAAGAGTTCTTCAGCTCCCTTCCCACCCCCGTGGATCCACATTCTACTCAAATGTAGCTGTTTTTGGTGAGGGATTTTTTTTTAAGTCTTATTTCAGAAAGCACAAGGCCAACAACTGGTATGTAATTGGGGTGGAATGTAAGGTAAAATTATGCTATAGCTTAAAATGGAATAGACCATCAGGGGGCTAACAAGCCACACAACGCGAGAACATGGTACATTTTCTATGGGACATCCTATTTTCCTTTACAATAACCTACCTCTCTCATAAACCCACTCCCCCATGTTTACCCAAAGGAGCCACAGTGATAGCCCTGGGGAAAAAAATGAGCAGAAACTGCCATTCTCACTCTCAGCCTGAGAAACATTCTGCTATTATCAAACAATGAAAAAAAAAAAAAATAGGTCCTGGGTCCCTCAGATTATCAATCAGCTGGAAACCAACATGAGGCCTTTTCACTTTAAACATCAGGGAAGTCAGGGCCATATCCTGCCGGAGGCTGAAAACCAGCTGTTAGTGACCATCAGCTAAAGCTACTGCCCCAAGGCCTCACACTGAACCCCTGAAGCTCAGGTTTACACACTGAACCCCTGAAGCTCAGGTTTACTCAGATCCCTTTCAATTTACTATTATTACCCCTGTCCTGTGACCACACACACCAGAATCCCAGAGTCTCTTCCTGTTCCCTCAGCCCTGAGCTCCCTGTCTCCGAATATCCACATTCCCCAGACTCTCACCTTATTCCTGGCCTTGCAAGGGTCAGTTCAGCAGGAGGCCTCCCCGGCCTACCGCCCCATGCAGCACTGCGCCTCCCACACACT
>CAUYQV010069584.1:0-15468 GCA_963574575.1 Galagoides demidoff
CTTGGGAGGCGGAGGCAGGAGACTCGCTTGAGCCGAGGAGTTGGAGGTTGCTATGAGCTGTGATGCCATGGCACTCTACCCAGGGGGATAGCTTGAGGCTCCGTCTCAAAAAAAAAAAAAGAAAAAAGAAAAAAGAGAAGAAATAAAAAAGAGAAAGAAATTCTAAGCCAAGAGCACACGTTGACCAAAAGGTCAGTAGCTTGTCCCTGAGGCTAGAACACCAGCAATGAAGAAGTTCGGGCAGGCCAGGATTAAAAGGCAAAAACTCTGCGTTTCCTCTTGTCTGTATTGCGTGCTTCTGTTTTCGATTGTCTTCTTCCTTTTTTTCCTGTGAGAAATGAAGATGGAAGGATTTCAAGTGGCAGAGTGATGTAGTCGGGTATTGTTTTCAAAAGAGCAATGATGAAGGTGGCTTGGAGAATGGAGGAGTTGGGCTCAGGAAGACCAGTTAAAAGGCAAGTGGGACAGCAGGGGCCGAACAGCAGAGTGGGGAGGAAGGGACCAAGAGGCTCATTTAGTCCCTGGAGTTCAAGGCTTTGATCACCAATTAGAGATGAGGAATTAAAGGAACAGTAACCACGTGGCAGAGCTAGTTGAGGAAAGACAAACTCCCTGAAAGCCTGTGCATATCATTTAGAGGCATCTGCCAAGCCAGCTGCTTTTCAGCCGACCACCGCAGTTCCTAAGGGCAGCTTTCTGTTTACTTTTTTCCTTTCTGACATTTCCCCTCCTTATTGTGTCGCTCTGAGCCACAGTTACTCTGTTTTCTCTTTTAATTACTAGATCACCTAGTAAACAAAATACGAAAGGCAGAAAATTCGCTTCTCAGACATCTTTCCGTCACCAAAACTTCCTTTGAATTTAAGGATCGTTTTAACCCACACTGAGTACAGGTGACTCTGTTATCTTGTTTTCTGAAGCCAAAAAAAAAAAAAAAAAGTTTTCAAGTACAGACCTGATCTGATTTAGAAATTCAAATCCATAAAAATCTCCCCTTTGCCTCTTTCAAACTTTCTTAGTTTTTATTTGAAGGTAAGAAGAAAATTCAGCCATGTTTTACACGTAAAAATCACTGCCTAGGAATGGCTCTTAGCTGTGACTTGTAACCGGTCCAGGTTTTGCAAATTACATCTGAAGAGATACAATTATAAATCACGGACAGGTGGAGCGTCTTAATGTTGACATGTGCCTTTGGTGAATGGACTCTTGTCTAAACTGCAATTCAATGCTAAGCCGGGCAACTTGTTAAAATAATGTTCAAAGCCTGATTAAATTATAATCAATACCTATACCTTAAAGAATCAAAGTCTTTGAAAATGACTCAAAACACTAATAAGTAATTATACTCGGAGAACTAGAAGCAGCCTCTGCAAACCCCACACTGTAATAGGAACAGTAACAATGACCCGCCAGAGTCACTTAACAAATCTACCATTCTCCATGACAGGACGCAGATCTCTGCTAACGTGGCAAGACCTGACCTCCACGGTGAGGAGACAGAATTACAGTCTCATTCAACCCAAAGAAGAAGGCTTTGTCTCTCTCTTTTCCCAAGAGCTGCAAAGGTAATGCTGGAATTGTAATTTGCTACATAGCCTGGACTGAGTATAGCTCTTAAAGCCAAGGGTAAATATCTAAAGGGAAAGCTTTAAGGGAAATGTAAGACATTGAAACAATTACAAAGACGGTTCTGTTAGAAAAACGACAGAGCACATTTAATCTATAACATCCCCTTCTAGCCATAAATGCTGCTACTAAGTGCTAATGGGAATAAGCAAAGTATACCAGCTTTAAAGTCAGACAGACTGCTACCATTTAGTCGCTGTGTGACCTTGGGCCAGTTGCTTAACCTCTCTGACACCTCATTTTCTTCATCTTCAAAGTGGTGATAATTGCACCTTCTTATAAGATACAGTGTAAAAAGGAGACGAAATATTGTGTGTAAAAGCACAGCTGCCTGGCACACAGACAGGCCCCAACAAGGGTCAATAGAGGAGTCCTGTGGGGACTGAAGGAGGTGACACGTGTAAGTCCTTTTGGTGCCTGGCACATTGGAGGTGTTGTTATTACTACTGACAACACTGTTTTCATTAAGCTTTTTCCTCCTGCAGGTTCAATCCCAAGACCAATTACAGAGGTATTTGCGAAGTCCTCGTCTGATACTTAAACTCAGATGTTCAATCCCTGATACCCACAAGCTCTAAGTCTAAGCAGAGTGTTTAGGAAATACTCTTCCCTCGACCCCCTTTTCCCAGGAAATTACTACTCACATCCTTCAAAGCCTGGCTCAATTCTTACCTCCTCACATAAGCAGCGTTAATTAGGAATTGCATTCGGCTGCATAGAATAGACGCCCATCTACTGTGGGGGAATCCTTGTTATCCCCTAACCAGGAGTCAGGGGGTAGGCCGGGCACGGTGGCTCATACCTATGATCCCAGCACTCTGGGAAGTCAAGGCAGGAGGATTGCTTGAGCTTAGGACTTAGAGACCAGCCAGAGCAAGACTGAGACCCCGTCTCTACTAAAAATGGAAAAACTAGCCGGGTGTTGTGGCAGGTGCCTGTGGCAGGTGCTCGGTAAGCCTCAGGTAAGCTGAGGCAGGAGGATCGCTTGAACCCTGCAGTTTGAGGCTGCTGTGAGCTGGGCTGACAGACACTATGGCACTGTAGCCTGGGCAACAGACTAAGACTCTGTCTAAAAAAAAAAAAAAAAAAAAAAAAACAGCCAGGGGGTTAAGAAAGCTGCAGTCCTGGTCCCATCAGTGCCGTGCTCTCACCTTTCAGCTGTGCCTCCTTTAGTGTGTGACTTCAATCCTGCACGATCTCAGCTTCTCAGGCAGGAATTAGAGGAAAGAGATGACGATGAAGAGGCAGCAGCTGTACAGGGCCCCTCTACTCACTCTCCCCACCCCGCTGGGTAAGGTCAGGTTAGGAGGACATCCCTATTGCAAGGGAGTCACACAAATGAAGTTTTTTAAGTTACATGTAAGGTACAGGGCCAATCCACACAAACTCTAGGTTCTGTTCCTAAGAAACCAAGGAAGAATGATTATTGGGTAGCCCCCTCACAAAGAAGCTTCCGGCTAAGGCGAGACAAGGTCCCGCTGGAGTGTGCCTTCATGGCGGCCTACGCTGCCGTCTGTATCCCTCACATGGCAATTAAAATCCAGCCACTTCTTAGGGAAGTGATTGTTAGTATCAGTCTCACCACAGGACGTGAGCGTTGGGAAGGCAGAGACCACGTCTGTCCTGCTCAGCTAGCCCAGGCCTCCCAGGGCCCAGCCCAGCGCCCCGCACTCAGTAACTATGAGAACAATTGGTGAATAAAACCACTTCATAGAAGAGCGTCCGGACATACTTGTTAGCTGTAGACCAATAACCACGTTTTCCTGTGGAAACCCAGACTGGATATATTTCTATTCCTTATAAGGTTAGTGTTATGAAGACTGTGTGTAAAAAAAAAAAATGAAGAAGCACTGGGAAGATGTGTTGTGTAAGAACTTGATACATGTGGTCACAGAAATACCAGCCTTAGTATTCAGAAGGGATATGGTTTAAGGTCATGGGAAGAAAGAAACGTCCAGTCGGGGAATCCCAGGAATACCAACTGGAGTATTTGGTAACAAACATAGGGACAGAGAGAGGAGAGGCAGGGACACACTTGGTTATAACTGCCTTTTTATTCTCTTTCTTTCTTCCCAGTAAAGAGAGGTGATTATAAACTGAATGACACCACTCAGGCCAGCAGACTTTGTTCTTGGAGCACGCCATGTCCCAGGCACTGTGGCAGGTACAAGCAGTGTGTGGCACTTATATGCCAGCTGGGGGGTGGGGGGAGTCACTAAAGATGGCCTGTTCATGACAAGCACCATGAGGTGCTGTGACAAGGAATAATGAGGGAAGTGACATTTACACCACCACCCAAGAATGAGAAGACAACCCTCAAAACAGCCAGAGGGAGGACGCTGAAGGTCCAGGGAGCAGAAAGAGCAAAGGACATGGCTCGGCGCCTGTGGCTCAAGCGGCTAAGGCGCCAGCCACATCCACCTAAGGTGGTAGGTTCGAATCCAGCCCGGGCCTGCCAAAACAACAATGAGGGCTGCAACCAAAAAATAGCCAGGTGCTGTGGCAGGCACCTGTAGTCCCAGCTTCTTGGGAGGCTGAGGCAGGAGACTCACTTGAGCCCAGGAGTTGGAGGTTGCTGTGAGCTGTGATGCCACAGCACTCTGCCCAGGGGGACAGCTTGAGGCTCTGTCTAAAAAAAAAAAAAGAGCAAAAGACAAGAGGCAGCAAAGGCAGGCATGTCCTGGGTGCTGGCACAGCACGATCAAGGTGACCATGGCCTGATGGGGTCCTCCTCTCTGCCTGCATCCCCTACCACTCACCCTCACTCATAGGCCAACCTGGCTGTTACTGAAGCTAAGCACCCCACTGGCCTCAGGCCCTTTGCGTGGACTTAAACATCCTTCTCACTGCTCACTCTGAGCCAGATCTCTGCTCTGTGTCACGGTATCACTGACTTTCCCGCTTAACGTAGCCCTTGGACTCCCACCCTCTGCCCTAACTTTACCATACATCCCTCCTCCCCAGTCACTGATCTACTTACCATCTTGTCTATAAGTACATTTATTTCCTGTCCCTAGACCCTGAGTGTCCTAAGAGCGGGAATTGTGTGTGTTCGTTGGTATAGCTCAGCACCTGTCCCCCCTGC
This sequence comes from Galagoides demidoff, assembly GCA_963574575.1. NCBI lineage: Eukaryota > Metazoa > Chordata > Mammalia > Primates > Galagidae > Galagoides > Galagoides demidoff. The sequence continues at coordinate 4,712 of CAUYQV010069584.1, forward strand.
TCTGGAACAAGCAGGTTTTTAGTAAACATTTGTGGCGTGAAAAAATGCACTCCAAACATAAAGCGATCTGGGAAGAAGCGGAAGACAAGGATAATAGTGAAATGTTGTATCTTCTCTAGGTTTGTAAACTAGCAAGAATGGGTTATATCAAATTAGGATGTGAAGGAAAACATACAACTTCAAAAATGATGCCTTTCAATATACAAGAAAGCCTACCCTGCTAGACCTGTAAGTAATTTTTTAACTGTACCCCCAACAGAAGCTGGAATAGGAAAATAAAGGCAAAGAACAAAGGTGTAGCCATCCTGAGTAGACAACAAATCCATCTCCTGCCAAATGGGATAGATGATGACAAGGTAAGAAATATCCAAAGACCTGGAGAACTCATCGGAGAAATCCCTTTGTACAAAAGGAATGTACCAGGGTAATTAGGGGAGGTCGGGGATATGGAAACTGAAGAAGTAAATTTTCTAGGAGAAAAGGTTAAATAATTCTAAATAAAATAAACTCCTAGTACAGTATCAACATCAGGCTGCATAGAACTTTTCTTGGGAGTGCTTTTAAAAACAAAAGAAAATAAACAAAAATCAAGGCTGTAAAAATAGTCACATATCCTTTTCTTAAGTTTCAGACCTAAACTTAAGAAAGAAAAACCTCAGAAACCGAAAAACATGTGTCAATGAAAAATAAAAATGATTTTGACCTCAGAGCTAAGAGGAAGGTCACGAGTCTGACGGAGGCAGTGTCCTAGGCTAACGTTTCTCTTCAAAGGTAAATGGAAATATTTCCAGAACTGGAAAGGTGAAATAATCAATAATGACAAGGGACAGGTCTGATCACAATCAGAATAAAATAGCTCCAAGTGTGTGAAGGCAGAGACACACTCTTATCAACTCCGTCAGGAGCAGAGCCAGTAACAGCAAGTTACTCATCAATAAACAGAGTGCAGAAAAACTCTAAAACCTACATAGATTTCAAAAATATTAGCTGACTAAACAATAATTTGGAAGAGAACAAGAATAAAGTGGACCTAATTTATCCTCCCTGGAAGGAAGGTCAAGGATTATGTAATTGAAATAATTCAAAGTAGAAATATTAAAAATGTAGCATAAAAGTAAAAATAACATTCAATGAAGCATTGTGAATTAGGCTCACGCCTGGAATCCTATCACTCTGAGGCTGGAGGATCCCTTGAGCTCGGGAGTTCAAGACCACCCTTAGTAAGAGCCAGATTCCATCTCTACTAAAAATAGAAAAACTAGCTGGGCATGGTGATGGGCGCCTGTAGTCCTAGCTTCTGGGGAGACTGAGGCAGGAAGATTGGTTGAGCCCAAGAGTGTAAGGTTGCTGGAAGCTATAATGACACTCTAGCACTCTAGCCAGGGTGACCAAGTGAGACCATCGCAAAAAAAAAAAAAAAAATTGTGAATTAAAAGAAGCCAAGACTGGCAGTAAAGTGACAGGGAGGTGGATGCCAGTGCAATGCATTCATTCTTGCCTTCAGCCCCTGTTTACAGGGTGCCTGCTGTGCACCAGGCACTGTTCTGGGCTCTGGGGCGATGGGGACAGGCAAGATAAAGCTCCTGCTCTCCCCACATTCCAGCTGGGGAAATGGGCAAGGAACAGACAGACACACAATGTCGGGAGGTGCGGGCGAGCGGGGGTCAGTTTCTGTTTTAGGTAGGAGGTCAGAGAGGCCTCTTTGAAGAAAAGAGTTTTGAGCAGATTCCTGAAGGATCTAAGTGAGCCCTGAGAAGATGGGGCACCCAAACGCATCAGAGGCAAAGGTCTGGAGGCCCAGGCTGTTTTCTGAGAAAGCAGGAGATCTCTCAACACAGCCAGGGAAAAATCCATCTCGTGTGAGTGAACACACATAATCCTTCAGGGTGATGGAAATGGCCGACTGGATCATGGGGATATTTGCAGAGCTCTGCAGATGTGCTAAAAATCACTGAATTGTGCGCTTGTAAACCGTACCTCAGTAAAGCTGCTTTAGGAGCCTCATGCAGGGACAGAGCAGCTCCCCTAACCTGCACAGGTGAGGGGCAGGGGCCCCAGGGGGCAGCTGGGCGCAGCTGGACAACTGCCAAAAAAAATCTGACCAGTCTAGAAGCATGGAAACCATACAGGAGGTTGCTAAGTATTCTCAGCAGGAGAGGTGAGTGGCTTTAACTAGGATGAGAGCCAGGGGGTGGTATGGGGGTCCCAAAGCAGTGGGCCTGGGAAGCAGGTGCCCTGGGGGGACCACTGAATTGCTGGGTGTTGGGGTGTGAGCCAGAAAAGAGACGTTGACCCCTGGATGGCACTGGGCCTGAGCCAGCGAGGGAGCGATGCTGCCGTTTACTAAAACGGGGAAGACTGAGGAAGAAGGAGGTTTACGAGTTAGCATAAAAAAATTCTGTTGTCTAGGTATCTACTCAGAAGGAAAAAGTCATTTTACCATAAGGACATTTGCCCTAGACTGTTTATCACAGCTCAATTTACAATCACCATATGTGGAATGAACCCAAGTGTCCATCAACCCACGAATGGATCCACAAACTGTGGTATATACACTCCATGGAGTGCTATTCAGCCATAAAGAAAGATGGAGGCTTTACATCTTTTCTATTAACCTGGATGGAGTTGGAGAACATTCTCCTTAGTAAAGTATCACAAGAATGGAAAAGCCGGTATCCACTGTACTCGATACTAACACAAAGCCAGTAAATGAACTAACACACAAGAGAAAAACTTGATTTAATTCAACTGGGGGCAGGGGAAAGAAAGAAGAGGGAGAGGGAGTAGGGAGGGGGATTGGTGACCTCTCCCCTAATGGGCACCTACACGGGAGCTGGCAGGTTTGAATCCAGCCCGGGCCTGCCAAACAACAAGGGTACATGGTACACTTCCTGGGTACTGGGCAAAACTATAAGAGGGACTTTACCTAACAAATGCAAACTTTGTAAGCTAATCATTTGTAACCTCGTGTTAATAAAAAAAAAAAATTCTGTTTTGAAATGCTAAGTTGAGATGCTGTTAGGGGTTGAATTGTGTCTCTCAAAAAGATATGTTGAAACCCTAACCCCCAGTGCGGCAGATGTGATCAGAGGAGGTGAGGTCAGACTGCCACGGGGCAGACATTTCATCAGAGAGGATTGAGGAGGACTGAGGTCTTTATAAAATGTCCCTGGGAAGACTTGGCGCCCGTGTCACAGTGGTTATGGCGCTGGCCACATGCACTGAGGCTGGTAGGTTTAAACCAAGCCCTGGCCAGTTAAACAACAATGACAACTGCAACAAAAAATGTAGCCGGGTATTGTGGTGGGTGCCTGTAGTCCCAGCTACTTGGGAGGCTGAGGCAAGAGAATCGCTTAAGCCCAAGAGTTTGAGGTTGCTGTGAGCTGTGACGCAATGATACTCAACCAAGGGCGGCATAGTGAGACTCTGTCTCCAAAAACAACAACCAATGTTATCGAGGCTGGGCATGGCAGCTCACGCCTGTAATCCTACCACTCTGGGAGTCTGAGGCAGGTGGATCACCTGAGCTCAGGAGTTTGAGAGCAGCCTGAGCACAAGCAAGACCCCATCTCTACTAAAAATAGAAGAAGAAAAAAAAAAAAACCTCGCTGGGCACCGTGGTGGGCACCTGTAGTCCCGCTGAGGCAAGAGGATTGCTTGAGCCAACTGTGAGCTATGATGATGCCACAGCACGTAGCCTGGGCCACAGAATGAGACTCTGTCTCAAAAAAAGTATTATCAAATTCTAGAGCAGAATTTGGTCATATTCTTAGATCAAAGCAACCATAGGAACCAAACAGGAACAGGTGCCTTGAAGTGATTAAAACTTAGGAACTATGAACACCCAGGATGGGATGAAATTCAGAGCAGGTCCCGTCATTCACAATGATGAAGATAACTGCGATACCTCCATTTATATAATGCTGTCTTAAATTAAAAATTACGTTCACTAGGTTCTTGGGCATCCACAGATAGGACTAGGAAACCTGTGATTCCACCGTCAGCTGGTCAGGCTAAGCGCATCCTTGCAAAGCCCAGGTCTCGTGCTGGTGGGGCAGGACGGGGTTTCTCAGTAAGCCGCTGTTCCTCCCCTACAGAACGTTACTAAGTTTTCTTCTTTTTCTAAAAAGTCTTTTAAGATGCTCATTTTTAGAGAAATCTCATTGCCTCTAAAATTTAGATCCCAATTTTTGTTCCAGCTGCCTCATCAGATTAAAAAATTAAAAACCGCGTAGAATCCACTTTTAACAAACGATGGTCCTCAGACTCCAGTGAGTTTAAGTGGGTGTTTGGCAGGGCTCGGGATTTCCTGCCTCCTCTGTTTGATGAAATCTCTAGTTATAACATTGTTATGTCACCAAGATTCATCCCTTGCCAAACCTCATCTTAGACATTTATGTGGGTTTTCCCGAATACCCTTCAGCAACTTAAATCCTAGATGTTATTGCCAGCTACCAGGGAAATTAAACAGGGAATACAGGAAATATAAAGTGACTAACGGTTACCAATTGCACAACTTTTTTCTCATGGGCATTTTCCACGGCTGGGAAACCAACTCAGGGGTACAGTGGAACACAGTAAAACGTTCGCAGACATCCTGAGGTTCGGCGTCTACAGACATATGGAGAAATCTCTGGTTCTGTTCCTGGAAGGACTGGATGTTTTAGTCGTAAACGTCTGTGCCTGGGGCTTGTTCAATTATATCTGAGTAGTCCTGATTGTTTAGGAAAAGGTCAGTGTTTGAAAGCTTGTAGAGCTATGCAGTCACCTTGCTCTCATAAAAGCAACAAATTCATAATCATCCAAAATCAGGAAGAACTATCAAAAGAAAGACATTTCCTATTCCCACGTGACATTCCACCATCATCTGGGAGGGCAAAAAGGGAAAACCCAAATAATAAATGCGAATTTGTTATCTAAGCACAGAGCGGGGAAAACGTGAAGAGATCACCAAATATGGACATTATTTAGCAGCGCGGCAGAACTACCAGGAGGAGGGAGCCGGGGACGGGAGTCCAATTCTGGGAAAATAGAGTGTTTACAGCATTAGCTCAAATATATGGAAAAAAAAAAAAACAGCTAAAGGCCAGAAGATGTAATATGAAAACATAACATGTGCCCGCTTGAAATGGACTAAAAAGGTAGATTTCACAAAACGGGAAAGACAAGGGTTTGTCCGGGATCCCTTACATCTGGAATCTCCCCTATGGTTAGGTGTGATAGAAACCAAAACCTTCTGTGAAATCTTCACTTTTATCATAGGCTATTTTCTCTGAGATGTTGCTAGTTAGTTATTTTTTATTTATTTATTTTTTGAGACAAAGCCTCAAGCTGTTGCCCTGGGTAGAGAGCTGTGGCATCACAGCTCACAGCAACTTCCAACTCCTGGGCTCAAGCGAGTCTCCTGCCTCCACCTCCCAAGTAGCTGGGACCACAGACACCCGCCACAACACCCGGCCATTTTTTGGTTGCAGCCGTCATTGTTGTTTGGTGGGCCTGGGCTGGATTTGAACCTGCCACCTTAGGTGTATGTGGTTGGTGCCTTAGCCACTTGAGCCACAGGCGCTGAGCCTAGTTAATTATTTATTAATTTCAATATTAGTAGGTGAATGCTCAGGGAAGTCTTAAAAATCCAAAGGAGATCTCTCTCTCTCTCTCCTCTTTATTGCTGTGTATCTGTAAAAACAATAAAACTCTTGAAAAGCATACTTGGGCTTGGCGCCTGTGGCTCAATCGGCTAAGGCGCCAGCCACGTACACCTAAGGTGGCCGGTTTGAATCCCCAGCCCAGGCCCGCCAAACAACAATGATGGCTGCAACCAAAAAATAGCCGGGTGTTGTGGCGGGCGCCTGTGGTCCCAGCTGCTTGGGAAGCGGAGGCAGGAGACTCGCTTGAGCCCAGGAGTTGGAGGTTGCTATGAGCTATGATGTCATGGCACTCTACCCAGGGGGACAGCTTGAGGCTCCGTCTCAAAAAAAAAAAAAAAAAAAAAAGAAAGAAAGAAAAGCATACTTGTTATTTATGAAAAACGTCCTTATCTAAAGTCTATGTCCTGTATCCTGGAATAAGGAAACATTTACCTACCTGCCAGACATCTATATATCCATAAATTTCCAGGTTCTCTCATTGACAAGACAGTTTGCCCTGCCACCTATTTTTGTGACATTTGGAAAATGATTTTTTTTTTTTGCAGTTTTTGGCCAGAGCTGGGTTTGAACCCACCACCTTCGGCATAGGGGGCTGGTGCCCTACTCCTTTGAGCCACAGGCGCCACCCTGGAAAATGATTTACATTAAGGTGTTTCGTGGCAAAGTAAATAGCATGTGCTTTCTCTGGTCCCATCCGTCCTGTACCCAACAAAAAGAGGTGGTGAATTCTGAGAATCTCTAAAATCCTGCTTCTGGAAAATGTCCTCTGGACCAACAGACCCCTCACAACCTGACATCTCACAACTTAACAATTTATCTCTGCCCCAGTCCACACTCCAGAATACACATTGCAGCCAGATGGAAAATCCACTGACTAAATTAAAACCCACTAATTGGGCATCGGATTTCTCCTGAACGTGTTCCTTCCCAGCATCACTGACAACGTACCATGTGGGTGTCGGATGTACGACTAAGAGGAAATTCATTCTTTCTGTACAAATAAATCATTTGGATTCATTTCACCAAAACTTTCTTATTGGCTCCTGGAAAAGATCGAATGTAGGATGTGGGAAATTTAACTAGTCAGACATTCAAAAGGTTTATTCAGCAAATGGAAACAGGAATCAATGTCAACAGGCAGCTAAATCATGTCTAGGTGAGATGTGTTCCTTTACAAAATGATTCTAGAAAAATCAAAGGTCATATCTGACACACGCTTGTATCCAGCTGTTCCCTCCTTCATATAAATATGTGTAAAACTTTCTTCAGTTCAACTACTATGCTAAATATTTTAAAGAACAAATTTTAACACTTTCTGTTCTAAATTTAATTCTTTTTTTTTGAGACACAGTCTCACTATGGTACCCTCCATAGAGTGCTGTGGCATCACAGCTCACAGCAACCTCAAACTCTTGGACTTAAGCGATCCTCTTGCCTCAGCCTCCCAAGTAGCTGGGACTATGGGCACTTGCAACAATGCCTGGCTTTTTTTTTTTTTTTAGTTTGTTTGTTTAGCAGGCTGGGGCCAGGTTTGAACCACCAGCCCTGATGCATATGGCTGCTGCCCTAACTGCTGAGCTACTGGCGCGGAGCCTCTAACTAATTCTTAGTTCATAGCATTGCCAAAAACATACTGCATAAAAAGTATTGTCCAGGCTGGAATGCAGTGCTACTAATAGGCAAAAATGATAGAGCACCACAGCCTTAGACTCCTGTGCTCTCATGTCAGCCGCCTAAGTAGCTAGGTCCACAGGTACATACCTACCAGCTCTCCTATTATATAAAAAATTAGCCATATGCTCAGAGTATTCCCCTCAACATATTTATTCAGGTCTATGAATTGCAATGTATACAATAGTTTTATGGCTGATGTAAAGTTTTCATGATGATTCAAAGATAACTTGAATCTCCAAATTTTGTTCAGAATAGTTGTCTTCATGTCGCTAAGTATGTATTTATATAGGCCTTAGAAGGCTACGTGTTTCTCTCTAAGGTGATCAAGGTCAACATCAACAGTGATCAATCATATAGTGCATTTGCCTTTGATATGATGGGATGAAACTGGCATTTTACCTCTGTGGCCTCCCTCTCAAAACACAGTAACTCCAGTCAAATCATGAGAAAAATATCACATAAATTCCAAGGGAATGACTTTCTTAATCTGTTTGTGCTGCTATAAGAAGAATACCATAAGCTGGGTAGCTTATAAACAAAACAGAAATTTTATTTCTCATAGGTCTAGAGGCTGAGAAATCCAAGATCAAGGAGCCAGCAGATTTCATGTCTAGTGAGGGCTGTGTCCTCATACAGAAGAAGGAAGGTGAGAACTCTGATCTCCTCAGGCCATTCATAGTAAGGGCACTAATCCCATTCATGAGGGCCCCACCCCATCATGACATAATCACCCCCCAAAGTCCCCACCTCCTGACAACATCACATTAGGGATTAGGTTTCAGCACACAACCTCGGGCACAAACGTTCAGAGTATGGTGGGGACATTCTACAGAACACCTGGCCAGTTCTCCCTAAAACTGTCAAGGTCACCAAAAACAAGGGAAGTTTGAGAAACTGTGATAGCCAAAAGAGCATAAGAAGGCATGACAACTAAATGTTACGTGGTGATCTATTCAGGATCCTGGAATAGAAAAAGGATGTTAAGTTAAAACTAAGGAGAATCTGGACAAACTATGGACTTTAGCTATAATAATGCATTGATATTGGTTCATTAATTATAACAAGAGGGCCATACCAACGTCAGATATTAATAATGGAGAAACGAGGTGTGGAGTGCAGGAGGCTTCATACTATCACCTTAATTTTCCTGTAAATCTAAAACTGTTCTAAAACTTACAGTCTGTTTAAAAAAACTACATGATTATTTTTAATGCCACAGCATCCTGTCCACAGCTTATTTGTAAATGGCTCAAGTAAAAATCATATAAATAGAAAAAGAGAAGAAAAAGGATAAAACAAATGCAGTAAAATACCAACATCTGAGGGCTCTGGGAGAGGAGTGGCTGAGAATTCTTGGTACTAATCTTACGACTTTTCGGTAAGTCTGAAGTTATGTCAAAATGTGTTAAAATGTAACATGTGTGCATGTATTATATATGTATATGCATGCATACGTGTACACACATAAATATTCATCATCAGTATCAATAAGAAAAATGCCAAAATTGTTTTAAACTGTTAAAATATTTGGCCTAGTCAATTGCCACTTCAAAAATAAAACACCATTAGCTGGGCGTTGTGGCAGGCGCCTGTGGTCCCAGCTGCTTGGGAGGCTGAGGCAAGAAAATCGCTTAAACCCAGGAGTTTGAGGTTGCTGTGAGCCATGATTATACCCCTGTGCTTGCAGCCTGGGCAACAGAGCAAGACCTTGTCTCTCCAAAAAAAATTATTTTTTAATAGGCCTATTACCCCTAATTATAAAATCTTCATAAGCTTGTGAATAGATATTCCATATTTCACTTGGTCAGTTTTCCTACCAACAGGCCAGTTCTTCACTATTGCAAATAATACCACAGCGAACATCTTTGGGTATAAATAAAGCTTTCCATATTTATGATCGTTTTCTTTGTTTAGAGAGCTAGTGAAAATACTAGCTTATACAGACTGATTCTCAAAAGTCTTCAAAGATGTAGAATATACAGCCTTGCTGTGATGAGTCTTCCTTTGTATCTTATGTCAATTAGGCAGGATGTTTGCATTCACCCAAATCTTTGGTCCTATAATTTAAGATCGTACTATGGCCAAGGCAGTCAACAAGGGTGCTGTGTACTATGAGATATTTGAAAGAGATAGTACTCTCCACGAGGATGATTCAACTAAGGAGGCAGGGCAAATACAAGTAAAATGATCAAGAAAACATAAAACAGAGGCAACCAGAAAGTTCAAAGGACTGGAAATTTTTCTGAATTTTACTTTCAAAAAGGGGAAACCATCAGAAGTATACATGTGTCAGATACACAGTAAATATTTGTTGGGTGAATGTAATGGTTACTGTCCGTGTCCTGAGGTGCCCTTCGGATGCATCAGGACAGTAGCAGAAATGAGGGACAGATTTTATTATATTTCTAAGTCTGTGAAAACTAAGTTCTAGTTACCTTTTTTCCCCTCACAGCTTTCATGGATCATAACTCCCGAAGACTAATGATTCCATCACACCTGTTGAATTGAAGCAACTCAACTCAGGCGTGGTTATTTGTCTTAATTACACAAACATGTCTTTTTTGGGAAAAAAAAAAAAAAAGGAATCTTCCACCTTTGAGATATCAGGCAGTCACAATCGTTATTTTAAGAGAATGTGGGAAGAAGATGACTTGAGATTCCACAGTCTTAGAGTGACCAAGGGAGAGGCTCAGAAACAACTCAAAAGAAATGATGGTGGGAAGACCGTGGGCAAATGTAACTCCAGTATCAATCGTCATTCACCTGACCTTCATAAATGATTTGAAACTCATAACTTCTGTAAAAGAAGTTATCGAACCTGAAGGCCCAGGGGTGTCTCCACTAGACATCTGCAGCACTTGTAATGTAGACGCTAAGGGATTTATTGTAGGAGAGCACGGGTATGAGCCTGTATTTCTCAAAACAAGGATGCCGGCCTTCCTTGGCTTCCCTAAGGGGTTAAAGACAGAGTAGCACAGACTCTCGCTGAGTCGCCCCCAGGCTCCAGATTCCAGGTCACCAACCGCAGCGATCACCGCACAGACTTTCTTGAGTAAAAAGAAACCAGGATTCCCCAGCTCTACCCGCACCCTACACAGGGCTGCAGAAACTGATCATTTCAGAAACCTTCACGCAGGAAAACACCGTGCTCCCTTCTCTTGTCCTTGGCTCTTCACCTGGGGCCTAAGCCCCTCTAGTATCAGTCACGCCTTCTCCCCAAACTACTGGGCTCCTCCCACAATTTTCTGCCACTCAATACATGTCATCATCATTCACTCATTTAAAACTGGAATCGGCTCGGCGCCTGTGGCTCAATCGGCTAAGGCGCCAGCCACATACACCTAAGGTGGTGGGTTCGAATCCCCAGCCCGGACCCGCCAAACAACAATGATGGCTGCAACCAAAAAATGGCCGGGCGTTGTGGCGGGCGCCTGT